>JASCZI010060457.1:24797-44130 GCA_036250425.1 Stylosanthes scabra
AATCTTTCTCTTCCAAGGCTTGATTTTGAGCCTCATTCTCAGTCCCTTCACCATTTTTCTGATTCTTCAAGCTCCGCAGCAACCTCTTTGACAACACATCAAAGATACCCAAGTTCAACTTTCTACTCAAATTCTCTTTTTCTTTCAAAGTAACTAACTTCTCGCCAACTAAGTACTTGGGTTGCACTTGGCTTGGGTTCTCCTTCAAAACCCTGCCCACAAAATCGTCCGAGCTGGCACCGCTGATTTTAGAGGAGTTGGAATTGGAGTTACACTGCACTGCGAACGACCTTCGGAGGAGAAACTGCGTTGGAAGGTTCGTATTGCGATGGTTGGAGCGCAATGGGTTCCAAGTTCCATGGCGGTGGGTGGAGAAGGGCTTGCAGGGTGAGGAGAGAATGTTCATGGTTCAGGCAAATTCATAAATGGATGAATGGAACAGCAAAAAGGATTTATGAAATTAGGGATTAAAGTTTGAAATAGAATTGAGCAATAACATGAGTTGAATGCATGGTTATGGAAATGGAGGGAGGGAACGAGGTTGAAGAAGTTGAAAATGTTAATCTGAAACTCACTATCCAGTATCCACTGTCACCTAATCCGATAAAACCTTACATTAATTTTTTCCCCATAACCGGGTCGGGTCCCTTTGCTAGCAAATTGCATATCCATTTCCTTTACTGTACTTTTATTGATTTTGATATAAGTTTTTAATCAACTAAAATAATTTACAAAATAACTAATTAAGATTTGCGATTCAAAATTATTTGTACAACTTCAAATGGCATGCAATGTAACTAATATTTCCGAACAAATGAAGACTGTAGTTTTACAGGGTGGTTTAATGTGGATTATTAAGAGTACAAAGACGTTAAAATCTATATTATATATGTGCATATACAAAAGTAAGATCACTCGCCAATTAGTTGCTGCCAAAGAATGGAATAATTAAGTTATTTTCCCTGTGAATATGAATGTGTTTTTCTAGCGTTCACTAGACGTATTTTTCATTTATTTTTGTTTTGTTTACTACCGATGAAATTCATGGAGAAGATGAGTAGAGGGACTGGAACATAATTATATGAAAATTTTAGATTTTGTTTCCCATGTTCTTAACAAGTCCCCATGAAGGGTGAGCTGGGGCTAAATCTAACATATATCTACAGCTTAGCAATTAATTAAGCAAGTTTCTTTTAGTAAGCGAGAGAGAGAGAGACGTGAGAAAACTTGCTGATGATATGCAAATCAATTTTTTCTGTTCTGTTGGGCTGCTTCGGCATACTGCTCTGCAAGCTTCTTTACTTTCTCACCTTCCTTTATGAGGAAATTAGCATTCTTTGCTTTGCAATGATACTTCATAACCTTCTCTGTTGTTTTTGCAACTGCCCACCTGTACTGTTCTGCTGTGATCACACCACTCTTGCACAGTGGCCTCATATGCTCCTTGATATAGGCTTCTACCTGTACAGAGTCCAACACAATTAGGAAGAGCACATTTACAGGGAAGTATAAAGATGGTAAAATTCAACAACAAAGCCAATTACCAAAATAAATAAATTCTAAATACCTTCTTTGTTACATGCTTTACAGAATCACACTCAGATTTGTCAGTGGCTTCACTTGGTGTTTCTTTCTTGCCCTCTTCAAATGTTGTTCTTGGTTCAGCATCTGGAAATTTTTTTATGAGTGGTTCTTTGTCAGGGCCATACAATTCTTCAAATTCTGAATCAGCTGGCTCAACAGCACTTTCACATAACTCAGAAGAAACAGAAACAGAAGGCCGGCCAATCTCTGCATCCGTTGCTGAGTCCGTAGGGACTGCGACTGCTTCGATCTTAAACTCTGTTGAGCCTGAGGCATCTCGTAACACGTCACTTTTACGGGACCCTTTACAGTCTGACTCATCCAAAGCAGTATCTGACTTTTTCAAGTTCATGGTGGAGAAAACAAGTTTCACTTTCGACTCATTTTCCTCTGGCTTTGGGTTTAAGACCTTTGAAACCCCAATGTAATCTTCATCTTCCAAATCATACTCAAAATCGCCATAAATGTCCAGCTCAGGATGAGAATCCAATTCAAGTATATTATCAGGCCCTGAAGTATCATTTTCATTACCTGTTTCTCTGATCTCATGTGGACTGCTAGGCGGTGAATCAGACAATAGACCAGCATTTTTCAAGGCTTCAACAGCAGGGTCAATCGAACAATCATCAGCATTTTGTTCTGATTGATCAGAAACCTTGGCAGAAGGGCCTGGGGAATCTGTATCTTCAGCTACATTGGATTTTGCGTTATTTGCGCGATGACGGAGCTCTTGTGCACAGAGATTCAGATACACAAGCTTGCTGCTTGATCTGTCAGCAACCTCCTTTTCAATATTGATTGCATCTGCAACAGCCAATTCTGTATCTGCAGTTCTGCGAATGACTGGCAGATTTGCGTTCCTCAACAAGCGCTCTGTTAGACGGTAAAGCTGTGTCTGTATAACACATTAATAGCAACTAAGAGGCCAGAAATCTCAACACAACCATTACGGAAGTCATATCAAAATTTCTTCTGCAATCTACACAAATGCAACTTAAGGGTGAAGTGAAATAGAAGAGACATAATACCTGCCTCACTGATACTGGGATTTTATTATGACAAGAAGGTCCCAGTACTGGTCTCATATCAGCAGGTAGTTGGGCCTGCTCTCAGTGCCAAAAAGAAATAAAAGTGAACATAAACAACTTCAGACACCAAAGTCAAAGGAAATAGCAACAATCATGAGAAGAAAGAAAGTATTTACATACAAGCAAAGGAAATTTATCTTTAAAAATTGCATTGTCTTCCTGACTTCCATTTGCCGTCTTTTTGCTTTCAGCAGCTGTTTTCTTGGCAAGAAACTCTAAAGCCCATTTCTTTTTATCACTCTTCATAGAATCTGATTTAAGGCCTAATTCCTTTGCATTAGCTTTGGCACCAGCTGAAGAAGTAACTGGTGTCTTACGAGAAGCTGAGTTATCACCAGCTGAGCCATGTACAATCTTCTTATCTACTTTAGTTTCAGATGAACAAACTCTGGCATTGCATGAAAGATTTTTTGTATCTGTTCCTATACAAGAATTGTTTTCACAAGATAGATTTGATCCTTTTCCTGATGGGTTATTTTGTTTAGTCTGCTCTGAGCTAGTATCGGTTTTAAGTACAGAGAGGGGCTTGACATCATCTTTCCGAGGGAAAACAGACGTATCTGCTAGATACAACCTGGAAAGAATAGTATCCTTGGCCTGACATTCAGGACCCTGCATCGACTCTGAACTTTTTCTTAGTAGATCTAGAACTGATTTTAAAGTTTCAATTTTTTCAGGCCTTGTAGCTCTCATGCACCGATATTTCCAAAACTCAATTTCACAGTCCCTATCCCATGCTCGCTTTCTTTTTCCATTTGAAGTAGCAAAAATTTTCTTTGTGAGATGCTCACGTACCGTTCCTTTCTGCAACATTGATTTCTTTGCCTTTAAAGCTGAAGGTGTTAACTTATTTACAGGTTCAGTTTTAGGTCCAGCTATAGCAGCCCTGAATGCTGCGAGAAGCTTTGCATCAATATTTTCCTCAAAGTTTATCGAAGATTTGTTACGGACAGCTTCTCTAATTTCCTTCCTTAGATTTTGAACTATCAAGGATGATTCTCCATCATCAGAAACTCTCTTCATTATCTTTTTTACCCTCAATCCAGCCATATTTTCATCCTTTTTAGACATATTGTCAGATGAATTAGTGCCAGCAGGTCCCTTGGAAAGCCTTCGGTTTGTACCTTTAACTATATTCATTATAGTTGGTCTGACAACCTCCTTGGATGCAGAATGTTTCAAAGCAGGGCCCTTTTGAGCATTGTCTGAAAGAAAAGCATCCGCTGAGTTATTAGCACTGTTCATTTGACCACCAGCAGCTTTAATTTTCTTTCGAGACACTTCAATTGGAAATTCAGGCTTCACATCCCCATCATCAACTTTCTTATGAACTTCATCATTGCTGTAACATTATCACATCAACACTAGTCAAAATTGCTCTAGAAAAGGAAATACCAATTTTGTTTCAACGGAATAGGCAATTAAAAAATGTTAAACAATCAATACAAATTTGGGAAGGGTGCAAGGAGCACTTCAGTTTTAACAGCATATACTACTACAAAGACTATCAATGCACCTTCCTCAGTCTTTTCTCCATTTTTTTTGTCTTCTTGGAAAGTTTATGAAACATCAACTGGGCAGTGTTATGATAAATCAAGACAAGATTCCAAGTGTATTGATTCATTATTTTGCTTTAGAAAATTGACTTGAGCAACATTTCTAAAATATATGGCAACAACCACACACTTCTAAAGGTGATCATGATGCCAATTGCCAAAGGCAACCCCTAGGTATATTGGCTCTTAAGACCCACAGGTTTCAGAAAATTTCTATCTATGCAGAATGATCTCTCGACATTTACAAGTAAGGGGCACATTTATCTAAAAATTATGTATAGTTTAAATGAATACTGACCTGTGATCAACATGCTTTCTCTTCCCAGCATTTACACTACCATTATCCTTCTTATCATTGTTTTCAATTACATCTCCTGAAAACATTTATTAATGACACTATAAGATCCAAAACATGTTCAAAGTGTGAGCCTAAATAAAGAAAGCAACAGATATCATATTTCTAACTTCTAAGAATGGTGCCATACCTTCCATAAAACCTTCATCTGGACTCAAGTGCTTGACACCAGTTGTGTGATCTTTTGTTTCATTTTTGTCCACATTATCAACTAGAATTACGCATAAGAATACCAATCAGACCAGCTTACAATTGAAGGGCTAAAAAACTTGATATACATTTTTTATGCATTCTTATGATATATATTGTTCATGCCCAAAAAAAGTTAACAATAAATTATATTATATTGTTCACCTGATAGGAAAGAGCCCACTGACAAACCAAGATGAAGACCCATATCAGGTTCATTTCTGGATGGACTAGTTTTGACACGGGACTCATCAACTAACTTTGTTTCATCAAAGTTACTTGGTCCACAACTTGCTCCATGAGAACTTTCCCTTAAATCATTATGCTCCAAGGATTTAGAACTTAGGCTACCAGATACATTGTGTGATAAGCACAACTCCAGCTCTTTTTCCTTCACAATTGGTGACATAATCTCCTTCTCGGTTGCTTTCTGCTGATTAGTTGTGTCAGACTCTTTTATACATGATTCAGTCAATTGATCCCTGCCAATTTCAAGAGGCAAGAGACCTTTCTCACTTGTTGATGGAACCCATTTATGTCCATCAACCATTGAAACAACAACAGCTGTCTCTCCTGCATCAGCAACAGACACGGAAACTTTTCTTGAAAAGGAATTTTCAGCCTGACATTGATTGTTAATATGCTCTGGGTTACATTCTATCTTTGTGCTCTCCGTTGGATCAGAGTCTCTTCCTTTAGAAACTTCTCCAACCTCACATCTAAAACAAAACCATGAATGAGATCAGATAGAAGCTCAACAATATGTTTAGCTGACTGCTTCAAGTAACTTAGAAATTCTTTTATACAACGAAGATTCCATACATCTTTTTATACATATAAGTTCTTCTGATAGCCAACCATGTCATGAGTTTTTTCTAATTTTCAAGCTTGTATTATCAATTATCTAACTAAGTGCTCTATCATAGGGTACCATTATAAAAGAAAGACTTCAAAGCCCAAATTAGCATCTAAAACCTATCAAACTCTACAGTCTTTTCAATTGCAGGCAAGTAGCCAATATGTTCTATGTTAGTTACCAAAAAGGATACAAATAGAGATTTGAGACTAACAATAAAGATTGAAAAAGGTAAATAGACATAGAATATTAAATTTACCTTGGACATAACCATGTACTTTCAGATGTACCTTCCGTATCAAATCCCACACAGAAGGCATGATACCTGCCATGGTTAATTCAAGAACTGATTAGGAGATACATCTCCCAAAATAGTAATATGGATACAAATACACAATCATGAACTGATGTTCCTACCCACCCATGAAAGCTCATGGCAGAAAAACTGGGACAGCTTACACTATCAGACTACATATTAGCACCATCTCTCTTACAACCATGATGCACTATGATTTGGTCATTGATAGCCATGCTTTAGTGGGGCCACCTTAACCATGTAATATCTAACAAAAACAATCCACAAATATGTTCTGAAATCAAGAATGTGTTGTACCCTTGATAAGCCATTAAAATTATAATATCATCCTTCTAGACATAACTATGTATCTGTTAGATTTTATTATGAACTTGTGAGCAAGCCATTTAATAAATTTGTAATTAATAAGCTACAATATGCATTTTCTCCCACCCCCCAAAGGCCAACAGGCTCTTGCGTCTAAGTGGTAAGCCTCGGCAAACAAGAAACCAGAGTAATAACAGATCATTGTGATAAGCTACAATATGCATCCCCCCTTCCCTTTCCCCACGGGGCCAACAGGCTTTTGCATGTAAGTGATAAGCCCAGGCAAACAAAAAACCAGAGCAATAACAGATCTACAAACAATATATCAGAGACTCCATAGTCTGATCCATTGATTTACCATGTATCACATGAATCGCATGCAATTGATGTATCAAGATCAGAATCTCCTTCAATAGTAGCCAATCCACTTCGAACTTTGCAGCCATCACCATCCAAGCAAGTAACTGCCTACAAAAGGATTAAATACATAATGATTAGTTTTATGCAGTAGTTTACACATAACGATTAAATCTGTGTGTATGTGCGTGTGTGGGCGTATGCATTGGGTCATATAGGAGACAATTACATTTTCATCAATGTAGTAGGAGGGAAACGATAATGTATTGTTCTTCCCTTCAATCGACCATTCGTCATCTCTGCAATCATGAATCAAAGAGATATAAAAGACCATATAAATAATTTTTAGAGCAGACATGTGGTAATGATGGCAGACACGTGGGTGATGAAACCATAAAATATTTACTCAAAGTTAAGTGGCAGTGATGCATGGCCAGAACTATGCAAAACTCATTACTTTCAACATAAACACCAACTTTGAAACATCCAAAGCTTAATGTATGTGGATATAAACGCTCAATAATTATAAGGCCATTAAATATACAAACATAATGGATGGAAACTTACCTGAAGCTTGAGTCATCTTCAACTTTATTGCCTCCAATGGTATCATAAACCTTTACAATCATAGGTTTCACAAGTTTAGATGTATTAATAATGTAAAATCTTTATAAGAATATCAATGAAAACACCAGATTGTATGGTCCAGAACATAACTCATAAGGCGAGCAAATGCAATGAAACCTTATACTAAAGCAATGAATTACATGATACATCACTCACTGGTACACAAGTGATCAAATGAAACTCGTTCTGGCAAAGTGGGCAGAGATTAGTGATTGTAGCCCAGTTGTCAATGCATACAAAGCAGAACCTATGAAACAAACAAACAAGCCAAGGTCAAAATATTATATTCACATTTCAGCATGCTGAAAAATGATGGAAAAGAATATAGTAGATACCAGTGCTGACAGCAATCCAAAACGCCCCTATCAATAACAATATCCATGCATATTCCGCATCTTTCGCCTTCAATAGCCAAATTATCCTGTTAATTAGCAAATTGTGAGTGTTGAGGCGATAAAGTTGACCAACAAGTGACAATTGCATACACCTATGTATTCTTTTTCTATTATTCAAATGCCATAGAGAACAGCAGAAATTATAAAGATGACAATGTTGTGTCATTCATTCATTCTTAGGGCTTATAACACCAACACAGAGAAAGAAAGATTAATGTTGAATAACATAGATCAAGATAGAAAGAAGTTGATGGAATAAGCATAGGCGAGGGTTTAAGCAGCATTTAATGGATGAAAATAGAAATTGGAAAAGAGGGGATTGAGCTTACATCATCAAGGATGTGGTTGGGATCAAAGGGATCGTGTGGGAGTGTGAGCATGTCATTCGTAACAAAATCAGCATCAGCTTCAGCTTGCAATTCCATTTCCATGGGAACCCACCCACACTTCAATCTCAATACCAATCAACTCTAACTTTCTAATCTAATCTAATATCAAATACAAAAAAGATATCACTCTCAGCTATCAGCTATCAGCCATTACCAGAATTCAATTGGCGAGAGACAACTGACACGTGTCTCCCACCATCTTGACGAAGAAAAAAGTAAAAAACAAGGGGATGAAGAGTTGGAACTTGGAGATGGAGGAGGAAGTCGACAATTGAATTAGGCATGAAATTATTAAAGTGCTTTTTTATGAAATAAAAAGTGATTAATTATAAAATCTAATTTGGGTGACGTTTCGCTTTCGCCTCCTCCAAACTCCAAAGTTCCATCTCCTCTTCCTCCATGTTTCCGAATGTTTCTTTCTTTCTTTTTGGTCAAGACTCGAGACTCAAGAGGCTTCTTGGTTTCTTTTTCTTGGACAACAGAGGCTTCTTGGTTTCTTGTGACAATTTTCAAGAATAAAGAATAATGTGGTGTTAACCCAGTTGGTTTGGGAGTTTTATTTTGGCCCAATAAGTGAACCCACGTTCCAATCCCAAAACAAAACCTAGCTCTTTCTGACCAAAAAATAAAAGGAAAGAAAAGAAACTAGCTCTAAATTTTAGAAAAAAAAAAGGTATTCATGGTGAATGTTTTATAAACAGTGATTTTGAATATTTTATTTTTTGTTAGTTGATTTGTTAGTTAAAAAAATATTAATTATCTATAATTTTCTAATATTTTTATAAGAAAATTAAGGGTAAATTATTTTTTCAATCGATGTTTATCAAGAATTTTAAAAATATTCCTAAGTTTTAATTTGTTTGGTTTTGTCCCTTAATTTTTTTTAATTTGCAAGAGTATTTCTTCATGCAAATCAATGCATGCAAACTATCTTAAAATTTAAAGATTTTTAAAATTGTTGATAAATTAGGGGCAAAATATACAAATTAAAGTGACAACTAATATTACTAAAGTCAAGATGAGTAAAAAAAGAAAGAATAAAAGAAAGAAAGAAATATCCAGATTTGTTATTGCGGATTAGTTGATCACTGAAGCTGGATTGTAAGCCTTAAATGTTGTTAGAAATAAGAGTACATAGAAAACAAAGAAACAAAAACACAAGCAAAGAATTTATATATTTTGCTTATGTAGCATGAGTAATGATCAGTGAATGTGAGTTGACTTATGTTAAAATTGATTCATTGAATATTTACACCACTACGGTACATGGACTTTTGGTGGCAACTTTCGGTACAGTAGTGCTGATAAATTACTACTACGTTTTATCATATTAGTTTTGAATAATAAATAAATGGAAAAGAAATTAAAGGGCATGTATGTATACGTAATAATATGGAAACGTGGAAATGTGAAAAATTGAAAACTGCTGCCTTGGCTACAGAATTCAGATGAATGAACCCGTTCATCACTGACGTAATTGGACAAGAAATTAAGAAACTATATTTAAAGGAAAAGGGGGTAATAATGCAAGGTTGTTGGCATAATATAATGTGCTAGTTGTGACAGTTTGTAACAACTATGGTGTGGGGGCTAATATATATGGCAAGTCAACTGTCCATTAAAGACCAAATATAATTTGCCGTTGAAGGCAAACTTTTTCTCTTTGTTTATAGAGAATGACGTTTGAAATGTATATGAATATGAATATTATTATTATTATTATTGGAATTCCCAAAGTAATTAATAAGTGGACGAAGTCACATTGCAACAGCAATAATATAATATAAGAAGAGGCAGAGAGTGACGATGATTGAATTTAAACCGTACCAAAGAAACTGTCCTTCATGAGTGATCTCTCTCGAAGACCTTTGAAGGAAGCATCAGTAGTATTACAGAGGTATCTAGTATCTACCCCCTTCTGCTTTCTGTAACTGTAAGAACTAAGAAGTCGCTTTTATATTTTGATGTAACAGTGTATAGTGTCCATACACATACATGTTAGCTCATATTATTATTATTATTATTATTCAATATCCATCTGAGGAAGGTTTTAAGTTTTAACTAGTATCATCAAAGTTTCACCTACTCTTGCTAAGTGTTGTGATTTCTCATCTTTCTCGCTGCTTAATTAGTTCTCACCTTAACTGACAGAAGTTGCCGAAATGTAAATTTTTCTTTACTTTGACTTTTTAGTTTTTACTCTTACATGATTTTATTAGCAGCAAAATTTGAGTTTTAATTTTCTGTGCTAAGATCCCCTTTCCTGTTTTGGCTACATCATTTTTAAGACAAGTTATAGGAAGAACATAATGAGAATAGTTTAGAAAAATTGAAGGGTAATTTGATATTTCATCATTCAACATGACTAATTTGATCCATAAAAGTTTTTTTCTCCCATAAAACCATGTCTGCCAAGGCTCATCAAAATTTTTAAGTGTTATTTGAAAACCAACAGTTACCTAACTAAGATAGGAAAAAGCTTCATCAAACTTCCATGCAACTTCATCATTTTTTTTTAGGAACCAAACTTATCTTCTGAGCATTTATTTATTATTTACTAAAAAAGCTGACCTACCTTCTTTTGTTAGGAGTTAGGATTTGTAACTTTTCTTATATCAGCAAACACTTTGAGGTTATTATGACTCCAACATTGCTTCCACCTTCTTAAAGCATGCAGTGCACTGTGTTTATATATACTTAGATGCAAGTCCTATTCTTGATTGTTGAAGTGGCAGGGGACATCTATTGACTGAATCAATTGTGCTAAACAGAGTAATTCGTTCATTCACATAGTCTCTGAATTGAGATTACCATGAGTTGCTTTTGCTTGAGAAAAGGTAAACCCGCAAAGACTAATCATGACCAATTCATCATGCTTGCTTCCGAGACATCCTGTAAGTACAACAATCCATATTTGCCCTACTTTAGTATTTTAGTTTGAAATAGAACTCTGAAGCTTCATTCATTTACCATTTGACAGTTACCGTGAATGAGGTTGAGGCTTTACTTGATTTGTACAAAAAACTAAGCAGTGCAGTTATTGATGATGGCTTAATTCACAAGGTATTTCCATTTATGTTACTGAATTTTCTTCACATTTAAGTAGTTTTCTGAGATTATTAGTACTGAATCCTTCATGATTATTATCTGCAGGAAGAGTTACAGTTTGCACTTCTTAGAAATAGTAGTAAGCAGAATTTATTTGTAGACAGGGTCGGTACTTAAGTACTTAAATTTTTTCTGTTTTCTTTTAATGGATGAAACAGTTATACAAGTTCAGTGATAAACATACAAGTTTAATCTTTTGAAAATTGAATGCAGGTGTTTGATATGTTTGATATCAAGCGTAATGGGGTTATCGAGTTCACCGAGTTCGTTCGGTCTCTAAGCATCTTTCATCCTAATGCATCACCAGAGAAGAAAATTGAATGTATGAAATATGATATTATTTGTGTTTAACAGAGAAATCAAACGTTCTTCCACTTGTGTGAGTTTTTTGTTGTTGTCATATTCATATGACATTTATGATGATTAGATCAATTGCATTGATGAGATCCTGACATTGCTAAAAACATTTTGTTACAGTTGCATTTAGATTGTTTGACATTAGGCAAAGTGGATACATTGGGCATAACGAGGTCAGTACCTTCTTTTCTAAGCTTTCTATTGTGCTTGTGCAAGTGCTTCTTTTATATGCTCCGTTTAATTGTGCATAATGTTTAAACATGAAGTTGAAGGAGATGGTGTTGGCTACTCTGACTGAGTCAGATGTTACAGTTCCAGATGATGCTGTTGAATCAATTGTGGAAAAGGTTCATATTCCTAGCCACATACTTAATTGTTGTCCTTCAGTTTCTTTCTTATGTTTCAAGTAAGATATTTTTCAGACAATAAGGGAAGCTGACTCAAATGGAGATGGGAAGATTGATGGTAAAGAATGGAAAGAATATGTGGGGAAAAATCCCTCTCTTCTGAAGATGATGACTCTGCCATATCTAAAGTTTGTGTTTCTTCTAATCAATGAAATAGCATCTCATTCTCATGTTGATAGATGTTGACTAATTAAGCAGTTTTCATTTCCTTTTGTTATCAGGGATATAACATTGGCATTTCCCAGCTTTGTTTTGCGGACTCAAGTGGAACACTGCTAAACAAAAATGCCAAACTACTACCTCTATCTGAAAGCTCCTTTACAGAACGTGGAAAACTAACCATATGTTGAATAAAAAGCATGTATAATAAGCTGATTTTGTGCATTCTGTCACTATAATATTGTTTGATAAATGTATTTAAATTCTAATCAAGGTCACTATAATATTGTCCACCAATGTATAATTATGCCATATATACAACTAATCTAATATACTATACTCACATTTCTACAGAATTTATCATCTTTTATTTCCACTAAGAAAAAGCTGGTAGAATGGCATGCATGCAGAGACGAAATATAGATAGATAGATTGATGGATGGAACTGAAATTTGATGCTTAAATAGAAATATATATAACCGATGGAACTAAAGTTAATGAGGGAGTGGTTCACACTTCACAGCAAGTAGAGAATAGTGTGATAGAAGATCTTGAGTATCGAATTTTGTGTACTACAAATTTAAATAAAGAACACAATTTGATGCTTATTCAGATTGCTGGGTGAGATAAAAGCTAAGAACGAACATGGAAGGTGGGAATTGGAATTAGATTCCGATGATCCAGGACTAAAGGAATGGAAACCCTAAACCATTACCATAGAATTTGGGGACTACATCACCTGTCATTTGCACGTGCTGAGAACAAGATCGTTCCAATTGCAATTTGCAAATACGCGTAAAAGTCCAAAAATGAAGTAATTCTTCATCAAAACTTATTATGTACAAGTTGTACTTCATTCACTCGTGCTACTGTAAAGGCTGCTACCGTAGAAATTAAATTTGACATCTTGGATCATTAATTCTTGTATCTAAATATCTAATTTGCAGATCCAGAGCTGTTGGACACTTTTTTATTTGTAACCGTGTAGGCAACGATGACTTAGTAAGTAGCAAGTAGCAACCATGAGTTAAAGTACAGACATGACAACATTGATTTTTCGTCTTTATTTGTATAATTATTTTAGACCATCCAATAATATATATAAAGGTTACATCTCATGTATCACATGTAGCTAGAATTCGATCATTCTATTTGGAGTAGTATAGCTACCTAGCTTTAAAAAAATCAAAAGCTTAACTCGCTTCTTTGCAACGCAAGAGTGATGGATACATGATAAGTTGTTCCATTATTCCATTCCATGCAATATACATACATTTAAGTTTCTCAGAGTCGGAAGAATAATAATATAAAAATAGATCATCTATCAAGGCGTATTAATTAGTTTGGATATGGGGTGTTGTTTCAGCAAACAAGGGCAGAGAAGGCTTAATGGGCATCATAATGAGGAACAAGACCCATCAGCACTAGCACTTGTTCTTGCTGCCCAAACCTGCTGTATGTCTTCATCATTAGCATAGTGTAGCATGCATGATCACTACTATATATATTATATTGTTAGTTGTTGTTGCAGTTGATATTTGTGATATTGAAGCACTGTATGATCTGTTCAAGAAATTAAGCAGCTCCATAGTTGATGACGGCCTCATCAGCAAAGTAATTAATATTAATATATGCTTAATAGAATAGTAGTACTCATGCACATTAACCATATATATGAATGTAATAATAATAACCTTGATATATATGCAGGAGGAATTTCAACTTGGCTTATTTGGTAGCAGCAAGAAACGAAACCTATTTGCCGATAGGGTATTTGATTTATTTGATACAGGGAAGGATGGGGTGATAGAGTTTGAAGAATTTGTTAGAGGACTCAGCGTGTTCCATCCTGCAGCTCCCCAGACACAAAAAGCAGCTTGTATGTAATATGTAATAACATACATCAATTCTATTCTTCTCTATCAAATTAATATATAATTCTCTTATATATACGTGGCATGCAGTTGCATTTCAGCTCCATGATATACGGCAAAGTGGCTTTATTGAACGTGACGAGGTAAGAGAGATGATTGTGGCACTGCTTGGCGAGTCTCAATTGGTGTTTTCTGATCACACAATTCACCTCATAATCGATAAGGTATGTACTGTGTACTCTGCTGCGTGCCCTTTAATCTCCATATATATAGATTATGATGTTGTACATGCATAGGCTTTTGAAGAAGCAGATCTCAAAGGAGATGGAAAGATTGATCCAGAAGAGTGGCAACAATTTGTGGATCAAAATCCATCTTTGCTAAGCAATATGACAATTCCATATTTGAAGTATATACTCTTTATTTCTTTAGTTTAATTTTGTCATCACATGTACAACTCACGACTACTGATTAAAAGTCATTGTGTAATTCGCAGGGACCTTAATACGGAGTTTCGTGATTTTGAATTAAGTCCAGACATTGAAGATGATATAATATAACAAATCTGTGAGAATTTTTTTTAGTCTACGTACCTCAGAGTTACAACACCTAACATTAGTTTTTGTAGTCTCTAGCAACTTACATCATAACACGGAAGTCAAATGCCATATATATTTTCCTTTTTCTCTTCTGGCCACGTTGGGCTTAGGCCCATTACTTTTGTTTTTGGTCCTTGTATACCCATTATTTGTCGAAATCAAAATATATCCCTACCCGATTCCCGTGAAATGTGCGCATTAGGTGTAGTCCAAATTTTTCTGCCCAACTTATTCTACGTTTTCATTTTCAGCCCACATGACAAAATAAAAAAATAAAAAAGAAGACTAAGGATAGACTATATTTTCTTTTGGTAGAGGAAAAATGATAAAGAGATGAACATTTTTCAAAATAAATGGGATGACTATTATGTGAATTATTTTATTTTGTTTTTATTAATTTTTAAAATAAAACTATTGTAGAATTCTCCTTTTCTTTTTTAGTGGGACAATATCAGTTAACACACGTACAAATGCACCGACCGACCATAACGACCATAACGGTCAATTTTTACACATCCTCACTGTTTCCTGTTGGGCGGTGCTTTTGGTTCAACATATATTAATAATGACAACTAATGTGATCTAATAATCCTTCCTCTACTTAAAACCCTGGACAAATAAATAAATAAATAATTGGAAGACTAATTAAAAGCACTAATTAATTAGAGGAGGTAGGAGTGAAAACTTCAATAGAAGGCAAGAGCTAGAATTAGAAGCATACACTTTGGTGATGTTGTTTGTTGTCAGCATAAACACAAAAACAGGCGAAAGCATTGGAGTTCCTTTCACAGAGAAGCAGACATTAGGCTTGTTGTTTGCCACTCGTTCCATTCCCATTTAACAACTTGTCCTTCTCATTTTCCCCTTTGGTTCTTTCCTTCTCTCCGGTAAGAAAGAATCCACTCTCGCTTCGCTTCATTCCCATTCTTCGAGAGATTGCATGCACCTCCTCTGCAACAACAGGAGGGACTTACTTGATGCAAGACTCAACAGGGAACCATCATGTTTCGGTGTTCAAGCCCATGGATGAGGAGCCAATGGCTGTCAACAACCCTAGAGGGCTACCATGTTCATACAACAATGAAGGCCTCAAAAGAGGGACAAAGGTGGGAGAAGGAGCTTTGAGGGAAGTTGCAGCTTACATATTGGATCATCCAAAGAAAGGGCCAAGGCTTATGACAGGTGAAGCTGTAGGATTTGCTGGTGTTCCTCCTACTGTTATTGTCCGGTGCTTGCACAAAGAGTTTCACCATCCAAATGGGTTTGCTTCCTCTTTGAAGCATGTCAAGATTGGATCCTTACAGAAGTTCATGAGTAATGATGGCAACTGTGAGGACATTGGACCAGGTGCTTTTCCTGTGGAGGAGGTGCATAAAATTACTGTCCTTGATATAAGGTTGGCCAATGCAGACAGGCATGCTGGGAATATATTGATCAGAAAAGAAGACGATGCTCAAATTAAGCTCATTCCTATTGATCATGGCTATTGCCTACCAGACAAAGTAGCCATCACTTATTTATTAATTGCAATTTTCAATTCCTTTCTTTCAATACTATATACATATTGGAGTAACAAATTCCTGTGTTAATCTCTGTCTGCAGTTTGAAGATTGCACGTTTGATTGGCTATACTGGCCGCAAGCACGTCAACCTTACTCTCCTGATGCAATTGAATATATAAACACTTTGGATGCAGAAAAAGATATAGAGCTTTTGAAATATTATGCCCTATGATATTGGAAGCATTATGTGCCGGCAAAATCTGAACAAGGAATCTGTAATTGAGGAGATCATTCGTGAAGCCCAGGATTCATTATTGCTTCCTTGCATGGATGATGGATCAGCATTTCTTGAAACTGTCTCCCAGATCATGGATTCTCGCCTTGAAAAGCTTGCAAACCATTAATTAGGGTATCTATAGGTTCATATATTCAGTGACTGAATGAATTGAATAGTCCATTGTGTGATGGACTTAATGGTGACGGCTTCACGTGTATTCTAGAACATAGGCCTGAATCTCTTGTTTTTACCTGACACTTCTCTGAACTATTTCTCAACACTCTTGTTATATCGAAAAGAAATTTAAGGTATGAATAAGATGTATTGTATTGTGCTGAGATTTCATGTAGTTTAGGATTTAGAAAAGGAGTTCCTTTTTTTTTTTTTTGGAGTTCCTTGGATCTATCATATGTGTGCATGTATTGTTTTTTTTTGCTCAACATGTGTACATGTATTGTTAGATGCATAAAATTCACTGTTTCTTTCTGGGCCTCGGCCCAATTTTAATATCCAACAAAAAAGAAAAGAAAAAGGATACAGATAGCTCTGTTTCTGTAGAAATCTAAAGAAGTGTAGCCAATGAGTGAGTGAGTGAACGAGATAGAGCAATTGTCAAATATCTCTGGCAGACCAAAACTTTGTTAGAAACTTGAATGAGGAACATGAGTACTAACGAGTAATGTGGTCATATTCAAGTAAGAACTAAGAACCATTCATTATCTATTTTTATGGATACGGAACCAATATTGGAGACCAATAGGGAGCCAATAAATGTATTTAAGAAAATAATAGGTAGTAAAAGAAAAAAAAAAAAGAAAAAAAAAACATATTGGCCCCTTATTGGCTAACAAATTCCTAAACTTTCTCATTTTTATGATACATAACATTCACGTACACATGCTAATTCCGAATAGATTTTTATGGTATTTTTAAAATATGTTCTTAGAACAATAGTTAGCAAAATTTTATGCGATTTTTGAAGTTATAAAATTTTAAAAATTAATGGTATCCTCAAGACCTCAACAAATTAAATATTAATTAATAAAAAATATATTTTGTGATTTACTTTAAGTAAAAGCGACACATATAAATAAATAATGTTGTGTTAGGAAAATGATTCATGGAGTAATTTTTAGTTTATATAAGTAAAATCTCTTTATACTTATACAGAATATACAGTAATAAGTAATTATAATTTAGAATTATTTATATTTAACTTAATATTTATAGTTTTATATATAAAAAAAATATTCATAATTATAAATAAAAGTAAAAAAAAAATTATAAGTACCTATATCTATTAAAATTATGAGTATCAAAATTTTCGGCTTAGATAAAAAAAATTTTTTTTTTTTTTTGAAAGGGGCTTAGATAAAATTAAATGATACGTATGCATTTATTAGAGTACTTCATTGCACCAGGCTTTAGGAAAGGGACCACCACACTCTGTAGTGAACAGTGAGGGCACGAGGGCACCGGTAGTCAATTACTCAATTAAACGGTCCACATTAAGACAAAAAGAATCAAAAATCAAAAATATTAAAATAAAATAAGATGTTAAATAATATTTTTGATGTTTTTCTTAATATTGTTAGTCGTTGGAGTGTTGGAGATAGTGTGAAGTGTGAATGTGTGATTGTGAAATTAACATACATTAACCCTTTCAAAAAGAAATTAGCATTACCCTTTCCAGTTTCCAATATCTAACTTTTTCTCGCATAACACAATGTGTTGAGTTTGGTGTCCCTTTTTTTTCTTTCATGAAACCTGTCACCTTATATGATTAATATAATTTCATATCACATAATGCTCTCACTCTCTCTCACACGCATTTTTTTCCATTAAAAGATGAATAGAGCCACTCCCCCTACAAGAACTCACCAACCACCGCCACCGCCACCCCCACGAAGATATCACCCACCGCCACAACGATACCAACCACCACCACCTCCAAGATACCAACCACCACCACGACAACAGCCACCACTTCAGCAACAACAACCACTACCACCACTACCACTCCATGTTACGGCCGAGGAGAGAGGGGCGCCTATCATCGCCACCAAGGCAAAGAGGCCACGCCCACCGTCAGGGCGCACCAACTTGGCTTCCTGCGTCGTCGCCACCATCTTCCTGATCTTCATCATCATCGTCATCCTCATCGTCTACTTCACCGTCTTCAAGCCACAAGACCCAAAGATCGCCGTCAGCGCCGTTCAGCTTCCGTCTTTTTCCCTCGCTAACGGCACCGTTAACTTCACGTTCTCCCAGTACGCCTCCGTCAGAAACCCTAACCGCGCGGCGTTCTCTCACTACGACAGCTCCCTCCAGCTTCTCTACTCAGGAAGCCAGGTTGGCTTCATGTTCATCCCCGCCGGGGAGATCGACGCCGGAAGGACAAAGTACATGGCGGCGACATTCTCCGTGCAGTCGTTCCCTCTGGCGGTGCCTCCTGTGGCGGTGAACGGGATGCCGACGGTGATGAACGGAGGAGGGGTTGGGTTCAACTACGGGATGAGAGTGCAGCCAACGATGGAGATCGAGTCGAAGTTGGTGATGGTGGGGCGCGTGAGGGTTCTACACTTCTTCAGCCACCGCGTGCTGGCCACTGCGGGTTGCAGGGTGGCCATTGCCGTCACCGACGGATCTGTCTTAGGTTTTCACTGCTAATAACTTATTCTTCTTTTTTCCACCATTTTATCAGATTTTTAGAATTTAGTAGTAGATTTAGTTGTAGGTATTTGATATTTTTATTAAATGTTTGTGTTGCTGGTAAGTAATTATTGCTAGTGACGAAAATGGATGTTGTTGATGATATTGATAGGTGGGGATATTACTAATTGTGAAGTTGTATGTATCAGTAACGGAGGTAATGTTATGAGTCAAATACCAAAATGTAAAGATCAGTTTTCATTTTTGAGTTCTTGAATTGAATGCATAGTTTCTTTTGTTGTTTTCTGGTTTGAATTGGATGAATCCATGTAGTCTTGATTCTCAATTTCTCATAATGGCGTGAAGAAATGTTCTAAGCC
>JASCZI010060457.1:47110-133590 GCA_036250425.1 Stylosanthes scabra
ACGAAAGGCAATCACAAAACGTGGACTTCGAGATATAGTGTCGTTACGCAGAGAAGATGGAGGCTTGAACTCAAAGATTGCACCAAAGATGGAAGAATCAACATCATCTACGAGTGGACGAAGCAACTGAAAGTGGAAGAATGCCCACCAAGGGGGTGCAAGAGCATTTTTATCTTTACGATTTTCTTGGCGGTCCCTCTCTAGAATGTAAACAGCTTGGACCAAACTAGCAGCAACTGACATTCGATGATATGCATTATCCCTGAATTAAAGTGATAGGCAAAAGGAATTATCAGATATGAATATGATAACCATGTCTGCAATTTGGAAGTATAGGAATGTATCATCTAAGTACACAAAATAAGAGGGAAAACAAAAAAAGCAGAAGATTTATCTTACCACTGAACATGAGTTAAATGCAAGGGTCCTGAGAGATCAAAACTTTCCCTCTCGAAATCCATAGTACCTTATCCAACTCCACCTGCCTTCCTTCTCAATATCTTCAGAAATAGTGAAAAAAGAAAAAGAAAGGGTCAAAAAGGGGAGAAACACGAATGAGTGTAAAGTCAATCGGATTCAGAGCATCTTTGCATAATAAATCTACAGCTGAAATGAAAAATGACTTGTTTCCTAATTCAGACAACAGTCAACATCTCAAAAGTCATTGCTGTACACCTGCATAACATACTGCCAAAATCTACTTTCCTGACAATCCATATGAGCAAAACTACTTAATTCTCATAAATCAACAAATTTGATAAACCTACAAAAAATCACAGAAAGAAAACCGAACTGCACGAGCCTCTGAGAATCTAGCCATGCCAATTTTTAGTGTTTTAGCACCTAGCTTGTAAAAATTTACCCGAGAGAGTGTTTCTTTTCATTTGAAGTTGAGTTTCAAAGCATAAAACTGACATCCAAATTACGGTGACTAAATCTGAATAGAAGAAATCATATGAATTGTTTATGAAGAAGAAAGAAGAACCATACGGCGGGAGAATTCATGTATATATTGAGGAAGAGAATGAAAGGCGCATTCGAGATAGGAGATCATGCGAGTTGATTATGTTTGTGGTTTGAGATTTACATAGAATGTATGATCGCGTATAGCAGAAGTAAAAATAACAAGGAAACGAATGGAGGAATTGAAGGAGAAAGGGTGAAAAAAGAGAGGGAGAGGAGAGTAGTTACCTGAGAAATGAAGATGGAGAAGGAGAGGGAGTGGGAGAGGGAGAGGGTTGTTCTGGATTTAGATCTACGCCTCTGGTGATGGTATCGTCTTCAAGGAGCGATAGCGTTTAGATTAGTTGAGCGACGTCGTATAATGCAATGCCTCCCACCTTTAAGAGGAATATGCCCCACACATTCCCGGCTTCAAAGCATACATACAGTGCCTGCTTTTAAAACTACACATACAGTTATCAACCACCAACGACACGGCTCATTCAACTTTATTATTTTTTTCATTTATCAAAACTTGCATGGATAAGTGTTTTTTTAAGTTTTAAATATCACATGGACAAGAAGTGGTCCATTTCCAAATTTCAGTGTGCATTGATAATAATTCTAGGCATATTAGAACAAAAAATCATATTTAGTCTTTGCTATTTGGGCATTAGATCATATTTAGTGTTTTTTCTTATCGGAAACGTGTTACACCCACAAAGGATTTATAATAATTCTACATATACATTTATTTTGCAAACAAAATCTAACAAAAAATTATTTATGTGCTATTTCATATCGAAATTATTTTTTATTTAATATAAAAATTAATATCTTGATTAGACTCCCTTGAACAAAATAAATATAAACCTATCATTACCGTGACATGCAATTAGAATTTCAGACCCTACAACAATCCAGCTGAAGGATAAGGACCTGGATTTTAACTCCCATCTGACTCTCAAGAGTAACACGTTATTTTCCCGGACTTACGGGGTCCCCATACGAAACCATTTAAGTAAAGATTTCTACATTGCTATTTTGAATTGATTTACCGAAATTCGAGGAATCCGGGACGTTCAAGAGCTAAAAGGCTAAGTATCTACGAAGATTCAAGATTCTATAGGGCGAAAGACACTCCCAAAAAAGAAGAATCATTTTCTTTTTTCTTTTTCAAGTCAGGCAGTTAGGAAACATGACAATACAAACATTAGATATAGTAACACCACCAAAAAAGGAGGAGGAAAAAAATCGAGTAAATGAAGAATGAGCGTGAAAATGATCAGCCTCTCGTATAACGCAATGGATATAAACATCTACTTGGACCAAGCAACTGCATCTATCTCAGCTTGTGCACTCCGGTATAACTCAAGCCTCTTTGCGAGGGCACCACGTCTTTCCATGATCGCAGGATCCTCATTCAGCAATGATGACAAGCGCTTTTGCTGTAAAACAAGATATCAAGGATCAAATGAAATATAACGAAAGAAGATTTAAAAATAAAGTTCACTAAATAAATGAAAGATATCTTACATCCATTTTGCCTAGCTCGGTGAAGAAGTGATCAAGTAGGCTTCGTTTTGCTTCCCGCACTTGACAATACACAATAGACTTGGGAATTGAATGCCGCAGGCTTGCACACACCATATTGACATAAGACAAAATTGTTGTTCCTGTTTATACAGAGAGAAGGGCTTCGTCAGTACACCTATGCGTTTCCAACATATTAATAAGAATTAGGTTGTAATTACAGACTGAATTGGATACTCTTATTTTTTTTGGTGGAACTTACCTATTCTCCTTAGATATGAATCATTATATCTATCAAAAATTGAGTGGGTAGGATTGCCACCCTTGTCAACATCTTGAGGAAGCTTCCGAAAGAAATCAACTGTCAGATAGCCACACTCCATGTCAACAAGTTGTAGTGTTGCTTTTTTGCTTTCCTCCCTCATTCTTTCTAATGAATCAACAGCCGCAGCCCCCACCTCAACTCGGAGACCAGGATATTGCTTCAAGTCCTGTGAGTAGCAAGCAACTTATGGACGGGTCAAAAGAGGATAATATATTCAAATATCACAAAGTAATATGATACTTACCAAACACAAATATAGAGGCAGCGAAACAACAAATATTAAATCAAGAAAAATAAAAACATACCAGTGTCTCACTAACAGCTTTGTGAACCAGGTCTTTCAATAAGGAATGAACCTGGAAGCATTCAATTCAAAACAACACATCAAAGAGCATGAAAATCAAAACCAAAGAACAAATTTGAAAGGGTAAATGAATCAACCATGACAAAAAGACAGGATGCATCAAAGGCAGGAAGTTAAGGTCATGGTTTTTCCCATCAAGAGGCTAAGTCGCCAATTAGAATCATATGAGAGGAATTCTCTTATTTTTTCTTTTTTAACCACGTGCTTTCCACAAACAAGGTCTCAAAAATATGGTTTTGGGTACAAATAAATTCCCCTTGTTTGGAATGACTAGCAATGAACTTCCAATACCGTTGATGAATGCTCTGCCAAGATAATACATACCGCATCAACGGCTGCCTCAGCAGGGCCCCTAATAGTAATTAGAGAAGATTCAATAAGACGACGGTATCCTTGCTCTGGAGCAATAAGATGAGGTTGATAGCCATCAGCTTCGGTGATAAGTTTCCGTATATTTTCCATTGAAAGCTGTCTATCAAACTGCAACCTTTTTAATGCGGCAGGGAGCTGATTGTCAAAAACATTATATATTTTATCACCTCCAGGTCGCCTGTATGAGATTGATAAATTATAGAAGTTAGTACAAAATACATGAATAAAGCACAAAGATAACTACAAAATGAATAGGTATTAGGTAATGATTTTTATGAAGTTAAAAAACAGAAGTATAGAAAGAAGAAGAGAAGAATTAAAACATACACGCCATCAAGATGTTCTTTAAATATTTGATCAAATGAACGACATATTTCCATGATTGCATACAACTTTCCCTGCACCCAAGTGTTCACAGTCATTAGAAAAAATCAGTCATCCTCTGACAAAATGGAGTGTCATGATATCTTGTCATCATGACAGCTAATCAGCTGCCAAAGATCAATCCAATAAACTCAAAGCACGGGACCTATATAAATAACCATATTGGAATTGATAGGCAAGTCAGTTGAACAATGAAGAGTAAACATACCCCAGCATCAGCTGCAACAGGCTTTCCTAAACGTGTCAGTTCAGCTTCAAGTTCAGCAATTGTCTTGTTAATAAGAGATTGAATGCCAGGAATTTTGGACTTGATAACTGTCTCCAAATGCTGGTATAAAAAGCATTATGTTTAGGCATTAGGAAGTACTATAATAAGAATCACATGAAACAAAAGCAGAAGATTAGGCCAATGATGCTATGTGTTGTAATTTTGTACCTTCGAGAGCATCTTGGCTAGATGCTCGGAACCCATTCTCTTAGCAAGGTGTTTATACTCGGGGGTAGTATTAAAGTACTCACGTTCTCTGCGTCTAGCAGCAATCATATCAACATTCTTGTTTATATCTTGTTGTGATCTATTCACAACACCAATCCAAGGAAACTTCAACCTATAAGCTCTACCTTCCAATATCTGTTTAAAAATCATACAGATCAGTACTGAATCAATAGTTAAAGCTTTTTAACTACTGTCCATTCATTCAGGAAGGAGGTGTCTCCTTTCGTATTTGATAGATAATAATGGTACAAAAATGGAAGAATTTCAAATGCTTTTCCAATTTTTGAGAATTCTTTTAAAACTCTTCAACTTACATCAACTGCATCAGTACCCTTATCCATAAGATCAATCTTCGTCAAAACTCCAATGGTCCTATCCCCTGAAAAATCAATGGATTATGAATTATATCAGCAACGGAAAACTCATGAAATGCATGCAACAGGAAGCACCAAAGCACATTAAAGCCTAAAAAATAAAAATGAAGTACCAGTAGGATCAACTTCGCGGGATATTTTAATCGCGTCAGATGTCGCAAGATCTTGATTAGCTGGAGAAATAGCCAAAATTATACAGTTCGGCTGCAAATTAACAATAAATTCAGCACATAACATTTCCACACATGGAAAATCGTAGCTAGCATGGAAATATCTCCCTCGCCCCGCTCCCTCCAAAAGAATATGATAATGAATAACATAAAATAAAAAACCAAACCAATTAAAGCACCTCCCCCTGTGATGTTTAAAAGAGCAACTAACAACTATTAAGTGCAGCAAAATAATTTATTGTTAGATTTTTTCCATTATCAACAAACTTCTAGAAGCTATTATGTCATCTTATAAATTATACCATAAAATAAAAGGCAAGGAAAGTAATGGTTATATGGTATTATTTCCTATTAGAAGAAGTCATAGCACGTGAATGAACTACCTTTTCAATGTAGGAGCGAACCATGTTCTCAATGTCTTGCACAATACTATCGGGTTGACCCTCTGTATTTAGAGAAACTATTAGTTAGCATCTTGTTCACCATAAAAATTTAACAACCCATGCCATTGATCATTTGCTTACCTACTGCGACTTTAGTAAGCCCGGGAAGATCAATCAGTGTCAAGTTAACCACTGCAAAGACCCAAATGGTAAGCCAAAGTTAATAACTTAAAAACAACCACCTAGATCCATTCCCTCGAGACAGATAGAAATGTGGGATTAAACAGAATAAAACAAATGAAAAAAAGAACCCTAAAGACGCACCATTAGGAGAATATATACTAAGATGAATGGGTACACTTGAAATTTGTTTGGTTCGTCCTGTCTCTCTATCAGTTTCATCTTGAATCTCCTTTCTCACAGCAGCTACACAAATTATACCACCAACCATTCAAATTTCAAATACATCACGATTCATTTATCTACTTGCAAGATAGATAAGAAGCAGCATATAAGCAGCAAGAAGAGTAAAAGTACCGAAATCAGTGAATCTCTTCCTCGGTAGGTGGAGAAACTCTGCGTACTCTCTGCTTCCCTCATCGATTTTGTGAAGCTGCAACACAAGAGGTCGCCGCGTAACAATCCCTGCACAAAGATTTCAACGCATCAAATCACAATGCTCACAAACGATAGTAATAGAATAATAAAAACAATCCATCAGAAATAAAACGAATCAAGAATGACCTGATCCACGAGGCAAGAAGTCCTTGCCGACAACGCTCTCCAATACTGAGGACTTTCCAGAGCTCTGAAAGAGGAACAAGAACAAACAACATCAAGAATATAAGAAGCAGAGTGAATAAGGTACAGATCGGGAGAGTAAGAGAGGGATCGGAAGTGAGACCTGGCCACCGACGACGGCGATGGCGGGGAGGGAGTCCCACAGAGTAGGGAGAGCACTGGCTTCGCCGTGGTCACCCAAGGCGGTGCAAGCTCTCTGGATTTTGTTCACCAAAGAGATGAGGCTTTCCATTTAGGTTAGGATCGGTTGAGCTTCGGAATAAGGCTTCGGTGGGTGAGGATCAAACGTAGGTGCTCCGATCTGGTAGATCGGAGAGGTTTCCGGTGGTATCGAGAAGGTGAAGGGAGAAGAGCGCGTTTTGGTGTTGGTGGAGAGTCAGTCTATGGAAATTGGAATTTGTTTTGAAAAAGAAGCAACCCAACCCCAACCCTTTTTAAAACCTCATTTACTGCTTTGGTCACTGTAACTCAACATCACTGCTAGCTAGATATTCGTTGCATTGTTTTCTCTCCCCTATTTTTTTTATTTTTATTTTCTTTTGTTAACTTACGGCAGTGTCTTTATTTCTAATTGGCTTACAGATAAAAACATTTGAGCTAAATTTCTTTCTACTGGTCAAATAATTCGTCTATTTCATTTTAGATTATTATCTGAGCATCCCGTTATTATAAGGTTAAACAATATTCAAATATTCAAATTAAATTTTTGGTGCTACTTACTTTCGAACTCCACCTTTTTAATTAAAGCAATACATTACTAGCTGTGTGCATGCACTTTTTATGACCGTTACAATTCTTTTTTATCATTGAAAATGATGACAGGGTTTATTATAGGGAAGTAGTACCGGCAACGGATGAGAAATGAAAGTGCAGCACATCTGCTGATCTGCTCAGCTCATGTTCACTTGTTGCTTGGTGTGAAACTGGATTTCATTCCTTTTTTTTCCATTTTGGAATGCATATGCCAAATTGCCAATTATTTTGTTAATGCGAGTTTTTATGAACAATAGGTACAGGTCAACATAATATAATTAGCAAGAAAATATATGATATATTTTTACTTCCCAAAAATAGTTTTTGCATAAGAATACGTAAATATAAAATGTTTCTCAATTTCAAATATCTCGCGTATGGACGTCTTTCCCCTTTCATTCTAGTATCTAGAGAAAAGTTATTGTGAGTTTGTCGCTCAATTGTAAATGTTCATTTTTTTTTAATTTATTAGGGGTTTTATCCTGCCATGAACAATTTCAAGTATTTTAATATCTTGTAGGAGTCAGAAATATTCAGTTATGCATTTTTCCCCCTCATAAGCATATCTATCAGACTTTTAATTAACCTGTTATACATTCCTAAGAAAAAGAAATGGTGTTATGGTGCAAGATATTATCTATTGGTGATGATCTGGAAATATATTATACAACAAAACACAGGGGTGTGTATATATGAACTACTAAGTACCAAGCACTCAATCATATGCGACCGTCGGCGGGTATATGATATTAGATTTACTGAAATTCAACACTTTTCTAAGTTATGAGAGAGAAAGAGAACGTCATTGACTTGCAATGATAATGCTCAATTATTATTAGTAATTGATTGATTCCATTATATGCATCTTAATAGAATTGTGAGATTATGTCGTCTTCGTCCACCGACGGCTTAAAGAGAATCAAAGAGAATTAGAAAGAAAAAAAATAAAGAGAAGGGTATTCGAAACATATGATGCTCTCAAAATAACGTTAGAATCAAATAATGAGGTAAGATTAAATTATACCTGTTAGTCACACTTTAAGATGTGTGGTTTGGATTTACAAAAAAGAAAGAAAAAAAAAAGGATGCAATCATGAAGAACATGAGAGAATCCTCAATCAATAAATATAGCCTGTAAGCCGGAACCTATAGAAACTTATGAATTACTGTGAAATAAACCACTACTTATTTACCACGCAACTAGAAATTATAGTTACGAATGTACTTTCCACCTTTATAATCGCTATAGCAAAAGGGAAAAAAAATTATTATGTGAAAAAACTGAATTAGGCAGGGTCCTGTCCTATGGTGCCACAGGGTTTGCAATATCATCACTTGTTGGAGTCTGCAGATCCGTATCCATAAGGATTTTTGCTGGCCCAATTCCATTGATCACGGCACATCTCTTCAATGCCATATTGTGCCCTGCATGGCAAATATATTTGTTAGAAAAGTGATATATTTTCTAAAAAAGGAAAGAGGCTTAAGATAAATGGCTTACTTCCAATTGAGTTCTTTTGATGCTTTATCTGTTGATGCATATACGATTTCAGCATCGCCAGGTCTCCGATCAGCCATTTTAAGTGGAATTTTCTGAACAGTTAACAATTACTTTAGTCATGTAAGTCAAGAATTCACCATATTATCCGGACAAATTTATTCAGCAATGCACCATGGATATATATGCATGACAGGGAAATTAATGAGGCTAACAAGTTGCAGCATTATTCACAGGTATTTTAATTTCCTGCATCTTATGAATGTACTTGTTTTTGAGGGCCCAAACACCCAAGGGCTAAATATGAGCATGCACCGCTGAGTAGCACTCACCACTCACACCACTCAACTATATTGTCACATGAAGTCATCAATGGTTTACAATTTACATAACTACATTCACATGCTTAAAACCCCGGGAAGGAAAAAAGATAAACTGAACGTGAGCACCAAATTCAAGTTGGAAATTTGCAATACAAAAAGGTAACAACAGATAATATAGGGAGAAACAGAACATAGTCTATTACCTTTCCAGAGGCATTTTCAAAAGCTTTGACCATCTCCAAAACCGATGTCCCCTTTCCGGTTCCCAAGTTATAAACCTCACAACCTGTGAACCAATATGGTAAAAAATTTAGCCAGGATATCCTTACTAAAATGGAAATACAATAAACAAATAAAAGCTGGATTATATTAATCGAACATCAGTTCCCAACCATTGCTACTGGCAGAGTTTAACAAAGCCAAACACTTAATAGAACCAAATGATAAAACAAGAAAAGTACCTATTGTAGGATCCTCTAGTTTATTCAATGCAGCAATGTGGCCATCTGCTAAATCAACAACATGAATGTAATCGCGAACCTGAGAAAAAGATAAGATCAATATGTAAGAACCTAGGAAGAAATCAAAGGTCGGGAATGGAAATGCATGCCCAACAGACCTCATGCAATGAGTTCTGCTCGCAATTTTCAAGGTAGTAAGATTAGTAGTAAAACAAGCCAAAGACAGTGAGACATACTCCAGTGCCATCGGTTGTTTTATAGTCAGTTCCAAAAACTGTCAGTTCAGCGCGTCTGCCAACAGCTACTTGCTGAACAAATGGCATGAGATTGTTTGGAATTCCACGAGGATCCTCACCAATATTTCCACTTGGATGTGCACCAACTGGGTTGAAGTATCTCAACAATATTATTTTCCATCCATGATCAGATTGGTAGAGATCACGGCAAATTTCTTCAATCATAAGCTGAAAAAAAAAAAAACACTCTCATCAGAGATCATTGCCAACACTACTATCAGCAATGTAAACAAATTATTACAAGAACTGAATCCTTATTGCCGATCATTAGTCCCCCACTCCCCCTCAATCTTCCCATATTCCCAGTTTCACTATTAACATTAAACGCTTTCTGAGCCAGTTAGCCATACCTTGGTTCGTCCATATGGATTGGCTGCTGATAGAGGGAACTCTTCTGTACATGGGACCTGCTTTGGCCAACCGTATACAGTGGCTGAAGATGAGAACACAAGCTGCAACCATTCGAGAAGAAAAAAGTCAATTGCCTCGTTCATCTTAACTAACCTCGAGAAGAAAAAAGCCAATTTTATTCAACAAACAATTGTAACTTGAATATTTGATGGCTTGATACTTTCCCACTAACAGGACTGAAAAATATGGCTATAATTCATGTCCCTCCACACAGTTAAATCCAAAAATGAAAGACCAAAAGTTTACCTTCTTGCATCCATGGGCAGCCATGACTTCAAGTAGAACAATTGTCCCAATCAAGTTGTTATTGAAGTAGTACAGCGGTTTCGCCACACTTTCACCTACTGCTTTCAGCCCAGCAAAATGTATCACAGCATCAAACCTAGAGAAATAA
Organism: Stylosanthes scabra; assembly: GCA_036250425.1. Taxonomy (NCBI): domain Eukaryota; kingdom Viridiplantae; phylum Streptophyta; class Magnoliopsida; order Fabales; family Fabaceae; genus Stylosanthes; species Stylosanthes scabra. The sequence goes on from JASCZI010060457.1 coordinate 57,391, forward strand.
ATACCAAATATCAGAAACAGTTATAATGTGTAGGATAAGTGATCAAGTAAAACAATACGAGAACATGAATGAAGCACACGATGAAGGAATAAATAAAAAAATACATTGGATTTTTTTTTGTCCTTACTTTGTGGATGCAAAGATTTTCTCCAGTCCATCTCTGTCCCGGAGATCTAACTGCATTGAGAAAAATAATTGAAATGCCTTTTATCATAATCATGATGAAACTAGTTATAGATTTAAGCAGTGGATACGAAATTGCCCATATAAACCCACCACCCACATCAGATAACTGAATTCATTTCAACATTGTTTTGTAAATGAAATTGGAGATGACAGAACGGGATCCAATAAGAGAATAAAGAAGGCGGTCTTGATAATCAAATCACATCAGAAAAGTACATCATGAAATTCAATTGTGATATTCCAATTTCCAAATAGAAATACAATTTCGAAAATTGGAAGCTGTCACCGTCCTTGTATTTACTAAGGCACGGAATAAAGCACCAAAAACACTTTCACTTTTAATTTCCCAGTCGGACCCACCACAATTTTCAAGGTGAAATATGCTCCGCATCTAACATAATGAAAACCAAAATAAACAAATCCAAACCCAAAACAAAAATAAAATTAATTAATTAATTAATTTTCAAGAACGCCTCAAAATTAGAATTATCGTCCTCCGGAAAACACAATGCAACAAGAAATCAAAACTCAGAGCAACCAATCCCAGCGAGAGAGAGAGGCACAAACCTTATGGCAAGAGAGATTGGCGGCGAATTTTCCAGCTAGGTCCTTGACCCTGTCGACGGCGGCTTCGGAAGAATTGTCGTAGTTGTCGACGATGACGGCCTTGAAACCGCCATTGAGGAGCTGGAGGACGGTGTGGCTGCCGATGTAGCCAGCTCCACCGGTGACAAGAACGGTTTTGGCAGCCATTATCGGGAGAAGAGAAAGGAGAGAAGAGGGGAGGGGAGGAGAGGAGAGAAAAGAGAGGAGGAGTAATGAAATCGTAACTGAAAGCAGAAAGTGAAGGGAGAGAGTTATATAGATGGCAGTGGCACCACCCCCATAAAGTTTGTTACGCGCCCTCAGACGTTTTCTCTCAGCATTGGCCCAAACTCCTCATTCTTCTGACACGTTCCTTCTTTCTTATGCTAAACTCTTTTAGTTTTTCTCGCTTTTACTAACTTTAGAATATATTAAAATTAAAATGCACACAAAAAAAAACTTTATAATATTAAAGATAAAAATTCAACAAATTTGTAGAATAATTAAGTCACTTGTCTCTTCTTATTTTAAGAGATTGAATTTTGATTTATTTTGTATAGACAATAATTTAATGCTTAGGACAAATTTTGAAATAAAATCCATAAATTGATCTATTAAATTGAGATATATTATGAAAAAATTATTATTTTTAAAAAAAATCTTAGTAACCAATATTAGAGACACAATAGGAAGTTAATATTATTTTTTCTTTTTTTTTTTTTTTCATTTTACTCTTTATTATTTTTCTAATTACACTAGTTGGTTCACTATTAATTCTCTAAAGTTGGTTACGTAGCATTATTTTTTTTTGTATTTGAAAGATAATCTAAAGTTTCTAATAATTCTCTTAATTATTTTTTATTTTTATTTAATTTATTATTAATTTTAAAACTAAATACCGTAATTAAAAATATGAATTGAATTGAAAGTAATTATATTATTCGGTTTTAAATTTTATTTGACTTGTTTTGGGATTACATTAAAGTTTTCTTTATTTGGAGAAGTTTAATGGTTTTGATGGAATATTTATAGTGGGAAACTACAGATCATCCACGTGGATTTCCAGTGCGTTTGGTTCTGATTTCTTCTTTGGCATTTTCTTATTCTTTCCACGGTAGTCACATAATTTCCAATGATTTCTATATAATTTTTTCGAGGGACAATTTACTGGTTTAATGATTGGCTGATTAAACAAAAAAAGTTTATGACAGTTACACTTACTAGAGAGTGTCTTGGTGTTTTGTGTTTTTTGTTTGTTGGTTGGGTGGTTATACTGCTTCTTAATATGTTTATTCAGCTATTGTGAGCTGTTTCTCTTGTCTCTATTAAATAATTATTAGTATGGTATGATTCCTATTGGTAATATCTTATTTTATAATTTACATATTAAATTAAACTTTTTTATTTTTAGATTTAAAATTCTTGTTTAACTCTTATTTTGTATCCAAACATTTGACTACCCATCAAAATTCATGTAAAGGTATATAAAAATATAGCAAGTATATTATATTATTTTTTTATTGTGCGTGAAAGGTTAAGCGAGATAAAAATAAAAGTTATTAATTATATATTTGCTAAAATAAAGTTTTTACTTTTTAGTCATTTAATTCTTTTATTTGGTTGAGAGATTAAACAAATATTTATCTTTTAATTAATTAGATTAGATATACTATACTATGATATACTAATACTCAATTTCTTGGAGCTCTATTAAGTAGATAATGTATACCCTCCAACATCATGCATACTTTATGTGGAATAATTAATTGATATCATCATTTTTATAATAAGAATATTCCTTTTTAACTGGCAATGAAAGAGAATTATCCTTTGTTAAATGAGATTGGAATATTATTCATTCAAATGATAAGGTGAGGGAAAAAAACGATTACAATTGAATATCATTTGAACAACAATCAGTACCCAAAAAAAATTAAATAATCATTTGAACAAACAATATGACATGCCCCTATGAGGCCATGACTCAGCCAAATTTTATAGGGATACACATTAGCCAAATTTACCTTGCCCTAAATATTAAGTAATTAATATTTTTATCTTGTATTTGAATCAAAATTAGTTATTTCTAAAAAAAAAAATCAAAACTGTTGTTTTCTTAACATTTTTCAGAGAAAAAAAAAAGAAAAAAAAGTAGCCCAGGTTTTGCCAGTCCCGGTACATGCATCCACATTTACATTAATTGCCTCGATTCGAGTCTCCGTTCCAAATTAATTGACAAGAATAAGAATTTCAATGAGATTTTGATTCCTCGAAATTTTAATTTCAATATTAAGAATTGAGGTCAATGTGATCTGCCTCCCTTTTCAATATATAGGACATGCTTAATGTAATAATTGTTCATAATTAATACTCAGTGAAAGTCCACAAGATCACAGTCACACATGAAAGAATGTGGATTTTTCGTGATTATCTTATTATTATTAATTTATTATTATATAGTATATACTCATTGCTTGATGAAAATAATCTAATATTATATGGCTGTGTTTAGCGTTTCCAATTTCAGTGCATTCGCATGGTGGCAAAAGCCTAAACGGTCGCTTACGTAATCCAATTTTAAGCAAACGAATTTGACAATCAATTATTTAATTATATATAACATTTATATGAAATTATTATTTACTAATGAATCGTATATTAAAAAAAGACATATTCGTTTACTTATATATCAAGTACATCCAATAATATAAGAATGGCGTTCGTTAATACTCAGGAATATATATAAAAGTAAAGCTTTGGGGGAAAAGCATAAGCATTCCCTAAACTCGTACTCCTTTAGTATAGATTATTATTATTATATTATTATACAAGCGAATAAGTTAAGGATGATTCTAATGAGAAATATTAATTTATTTGCTTAAAAATTTATAAACTGTAGGCTTTTAAATAAGACAAATTTATTGTAAAATAGTTGAATGATATTGATATGTTTTTGCATGAGGTAAAATGTATTTTTAATTTATTTAGACACACAAAAAAATGTATTTTATTTTTATTGATAATAAAGATTTGACTTGGCTCTATAATTTCTTGAAAATGTTTAACTTATGCGTACGTTCTTCGTTCTTCACTCATGGGAAACAACGTATTAAGTACACATCAACATTCGGCTTTGACCCGAAATATTGACATCGTAAGCATCGTCGTTAATACTTAATTAATTGTTAATATATAGTCAACTTGATTGCTTTTATCATCAAATATTTACATAAACATCCGCTCAAGTCTCACCGCCTGAACGCATTTTAACAACAATATTAAATAATTAATAAAAATTCAGCTAATATTATTCAACAACTTAAATTATATATTTTTTAAATTTTTAATATTTTGTCTTTAAAAAATATAAAATTAATTGATTATTAATTATTTTAAATTTTAAATATTTTATAATTTTCATTTTAAACATTTTATAAATAATATTTATAAATATTTTATTTTTTATTGACTTATTTATTAATAATTAAAAGAATATTAATTACTTATACTTTTTATTTTCTGATTTTGTGTTTATACTTTTAACTTTCTACTTTTCCAAATCCCAGTTTTTCTTTTCCTTTAATGGACTTTTATTTTTATTCTTTTTAATAGTATCATTATTATTTCCTCGTGTGGTCGTGTGTTCATATATATATTAGAAATTTTCAATTAGAAGGTATGAATGTTACACTGTTTGCTACAATGAATTGATGCGGTTCTTTACAAAAAGCTAGATTAGATTTGAGTATACACAAAGACTCAGGATGTAATTAAATAATCCGCATTGATTTTTATATCTCAATATGTTAAAGTATGATGATAGATTCATACGGCATGTGTGGAGCAATATGCGGATTTTGATAACTCCAATATGCGGATTTTGATAAATTCAAAGTGGGCATAAAGTTAGGACATGCTTCAAGCTTGTTGGAGTCACACACTAACTATTACTACGATCATCACATACAAGCCAACTGTGTCAATTCAATTCAACTACTTCTGTTATACTCCAAGTAACCCCTTTAGAAAATCGTTGAAACTTTTACTTTATTAGCGTAGGACCAGTCTTTGCTCCTTGAGTAAGTGCCTTTCTATCATGGAGCTTTCTTAAATGATATTTTGTCCTTGGACTAAGATTTCTTATAAATTATGACCGTTTAATATTTGGATGAATAGATGAGATTTAAAGTTTTCAATAATTATATAATAATTATATTTATATTTAAATATTTTAAAAAATAGTTTTATTGTGAAATTTTATTTTTGTCCTTTTCTCTTCTCTTCATTTTTCTCTCTCCTCTCTCTCTCCCATCTCCACACTCAGTCAAAGTCATCACCACAGCTACCAAAAACCTTCCCTTTACTTCACCACCCCTTATTACGTTTCCAACATCAAAAGGACCCAATCATCTTTTTCGCCTTCAGTTTTTAATTTTAACTAATAAACATTATCTCCTAATATATACCAATTTTCATTGTGTTGTTTCTATTATATGTTCTATTATCTATGTAATTCATTTCAATAAACAATTATTAAAAACCTTCAAAGCCTTGAGAAATTATGTTTTGGTCTCAGTTCCATAAAAGTATTATTATGGAGCTACGTCTTCTTCCTCAACAGTAAAAGAAGGAAGATGTTCAGGACAAAGTTCAATAAAGAGCAAATGAAGAAGATGCACAAGTTTGCAGTGGAATCTTGCCCCCCAAAAAAAAAAGAAAAAAAGAAGAAGAAGAGAACAATTATTGTTGGTGCTGCCATTAATGGAGTTGTTAGTGTTTTTGTGGTAGTAACAAAAGCTATATATGGAAGAGAGGGTGATGCCGGGGATGCTATTGATGGTGTTGTTCTTCTATTGTTGTTAATGATAGTAGTAAAAAAAAAACGATAAAAAAAGATAAAAAAAAACATTTTATACAATTATTTTATATTTTTTTAATCAGAATTTTTAAGATCCAATATTCGGATTGTCCATTGAAGTCATTCCCTCCTATCATTATTAAAAGAACCTAACATGAAATTGAGATCTAAAGTAAAACAAAAATAAAATAATTACAAGCAAGGACAACCATTGGGGGATAAAAAAATGGGAAAACGACGATAACTGATAAATCATTGGAACCATCTGAACAATCATTGCATGAAAATTTGAGCAGAGTACTTCTATGGAGATAAATTATAAATTCACAGTATATATCCAAGTAGTAGTACTATTGTAATAGAATAATGATACATGTGACATGTATAATGGATCGATCCGATATAACCAACCTTATTAGGTATAAAAGGTATAGAGTTCTATATTCTGTATGTTAGGTTATTATTTTACTTAACAATCATGTTTGGTCCATCAAAGATATAAGACTTGTGTATCGGTATGTCGTCTATACTCTATAATTCAACTTTCGAGAAAATAAAGAAACTGCATTTTCTATACCAAAAAAAAAAACTGCATTTTCTTTTTATTACTAGTCTGTAGACGGTAGGCCTTAATTCATCAATACCAACCTACCGACAATAGAAAATTCAAAATAATTAGATGTGACGCCTAATTGTGTGTTATTTTATCCCATTCCTTTGTGATTTGTGAAGGAAGAATGGAGGTGGTCCTAATTGATCCGGCATTATTGCATAAATGGATAATTTAAGTGAATCAAGCCGGGCTGGACTTCTGCTGGCCTTTGTTTGCTTTGATGCTTCTTTCATTGCTGGACTCTCTTTCTTTGTACCATTATTCAATACCAAACCATGCATTGATTTTCATTGGGTGTTTGCTATGGGGTCTTACTCTTATTTGCTAAAAAAGGTTAAATTGTTAACACTTAAAAGTAAAAAAAAAAATGTTTTAAAAGATAATTTCAGCAAGTTTGACAAAGAAATAATAACAACCGAAAAATTGACATTTTCATTAATATTTTCTTTTCTGACATTGCATTTTCAATAGCTTTTAGGATCCAAGGATTGTTTTAACTTTCCATTGGCAACAAAGATATTTGCATCAAATGGCAGTGACAGTGACACCCTTTTTTCCATATATGATCACAAGAAAAAGAAAAGGAAGCAAGCCTTCTCCACACATAGTTGACCATGCTGCTCTATTGCTCAGTCAAGAATATTAGGTCATTAAGCTGGGGAGTTAGATTCATGTAACGATGCAGCAGAACGAGTCATTTGCTTCTGCTTATACAAAATTACACTTCCTCAAAAGGCATAGATTGAGAACTAAGGAGTCTTTCAGCTTCGTCATTGGCTTCTGCTTGTATTTTCCATCTCTGCGTAGAAAAGTAAAATGAAAAATGGGAAAATTATTCACCAATCATAACTGATCAACAAGTCAAAGAACATACCGCAGTCAATATAATACTGTTATGTTTGGTTGGGAGATAAAAAAAAATGGTATGAAAATTTTCATCTATGAGCATATGTGTAAATAGTATTTTGATCTATCGAAGGATATGCTACAACACTAATTGCATAGCCAGAAATTTAGGTCAAAGGAAAATGTCTGAAATAGAGTGGTATCATTGTTGGCTTTCTTCTTCCTACTCAAAGAATTTTATATACCTCTGGGAGATATTTTTGTAAGCTATATTGTGAAAAGGAAAAAAAAAAATCAAAATCATTAGAAATAGCATATAAGAGGTATAATCATAGATAAAAGTTTACATATGAATAATGAAAAGATCTATTCCAATTTTTTCCCTACAAACCCAGGTAATTAAGAGGTTTGCATTTTAGGAGAATATACCTCCTCTAGATTTTCCAGCTCCATAATTTGCTCTATCTGTTCTGTGATACTATCCTGCAAAAACAACCACCCTCTGCTGGGTAATTAAACTGTTATTGACAAGATATCATGACCCAAAAATAAAGAGATGATTAAGTGGTTCACCGCATTGCTAGCAGTTTCAGCAGCAAGAACATCTGTTTCCATCTCCACTTCAATTTCAATCATTGAAGAAATCTGGGCAAAGAGAACTTTCAACACACGTATTTATTCAAATTTGCAGAGAACTGCCATGTTGTATTTCTCAGGATGAGAAAATATTTCCTATTATACTTTTACTGAAAATCATACCCTGGCATAGCTATCAATCAATTCAATTCTTCCCCTGAGGGAGTTTTGCAGGCTCTCTCGCACCCTTTTGACCTTAGTTCTACGAGTCCTGCATATTTGGTGAATCAGGAGAAAATGATTCTCTCATAAACATATTTAGTTAAAAACTATTTCATCAACATATTTGAAATTTAAAAAATCTATGATGTTGCGGATTCACAGTTTACCGATAAGAAGGTTCTCCAACAGCTGAAATTTTGTTCTCGAGTTGGCACATTCGAGCTAACATCCAGATCTACAAAGGAGGAAGTAAATATAATATAACTGGTACAGGTAAAAAATCCACATGCGGGATAGGAAACAAAGTGCCTGTTTTTAAAAAACATTTTCACACACTCTTATTCAGTCATAAAAATAACATATACAATCAATGAACTTTAATCGGACAATTTCTAGAGGAATCTCTGACAATTTTAAATATTTTCTATAACTAACTAATAATTAGATTGCTAGTGTAATATTAGATGATTGAGTTCACCATTCTGCATTCAGGATGGTTTTTCTACATCATAAATGTAAATTAGAATCAGACATGACTGTATCTTTCCCTCTTTTCTCCATAGTAAGGAGTTACATATACAGCAAAATATTCACATGAGCACAGAGGACGGGCATGATGGTTCAAACTGGATTATGTACGAATTATCAAATCATATATATCGTTATGCTAATTTCAAATCATAATTGCAGCACACCTCTTTTTCAGCAGCCTCTTTTAGGTCTTTGATGCGCGACAGAATCACATCATACTGGGATAGAAGTCGTTGTTTGATAGCAGTAGCCTCAACCGACCCTTGCGGAAGCTGTGGCCAGAATTAATAGCAGATGAACTAGTTATATCTTCTTGAGAACATTCATAATTGAGTAATGTAATGTAATGTTAAGATAAGGGGAATTAAACCACACTGATTCCTCTATATTGCAATAACTTCCATTGGAGGAGCCCACAAGTTATGATTGGAGAGGAATTTTTAAAAAATAAACCCTTGCATCCTTTTGTTTCCTATTTCCCACATTCAAGGACGAGCAGTAATAAAACAAAGCACAAACCCATGTGGATAGATAGAGCTTAAACCACTAAGAGTGAAAGTAACAACTGCAGACACATTGCCATTTTTAAGTTATTTTTTTCAAAGGGGAAACAAAAGCTCTTTTAAGTAAAATTAGATAGAAGAAGGATAGGCAAACGAGCATCTATCAATGGGAACCAAACTGATTAATTAACAGCAGTACCTGCTTCAACTGTGGAAGAACGACGGAATTTAACGTAGCTCCAACAGCAAGGGATGAAACTGCAACAACTGACAGGGCTTGGGGCAAGCCAGGGTCAATAAGCCCGGAGGCAGCATCACCAGTTGCAAACACAGCGAGAAGGGGAAAGAGGACCGAGGGATTAAGTAATGAAGAATTTCCTTCTTTTGATGGGGCTCTTAACAGAAGTGATTCTCGCCCATCTTTGTGGTTTGTTATGCACATAGCCTCGCCAGGATAGAAGTCAGGGGCCCTTGGGCTAAATTTAAAGGGGCCCACCTTTCTATATACATTTAATGGAGCTGCAACCGCAACAGTTACCCTTTCACCTTCTTGTGCTGGCACATCAACCGTCTCAGTTGCAAATCTGTGGGTGCGAGCCATACCAGAAGGGGTTTGCACCTAAATGGCAGGAAGGAAAGGATAGGTTGAAAGAGATACAGAAATGGAACATCATAAAAAGAATTATAGCAACAAATTGTTGTATTAAAGATCAAGTCACCGAAACACTAGTTTCTCATATCTCAGAGCCCACTATACAAATTCATATGACATTTTGCTGAATGCTGATAGGCTTGTAACATTGTAAAAAAATAGATAAAAAGAAATGAAATGTTGAAATGACACTGAGCTTGCATTAAAATAACATTTGCATGGTAATAATTATTTGCAGGGGAAGTTTTAGTCTTGAACAATGAGCATGTATTTGTGTATCATATAAGCTACAGTTCTGAAAAAGATAATTCACCAAAAGGTATCTGTCGTTTAAATGGTTTCTCTCGGATGACTAAACAACTTATACACAAGTCATAAAATTAGAAGTCAAAGACTCAAAGGTGAGAAAATAGTATATACCACAATAGAGTGAACAGCAGCAGGAATGCTTTGCTTCTTCAGTTTCAGGAATCTTAAACCCCTTTCCCACGCTGTAATGTCCATGCTGCGTTCGGCAGGAGGAGATCCTTAGAAAAAGTGAATATTCCATGATCAACACAATGCATATACATAGTATTATATACTATTATATTAACTAAAAGACAAACACTGGTTATACCAAAAATAATACGGGAAGGGAGAGAAGAAAAAGAAGAAAGATGAATGCTGGAATGGCTCATGTATGGTGCTTCCAGCAGCAAATATTTGTTATACAAAAGTTAATAAAAAAACTCAAATCATCCAACAAAAAAGCTACATATATCCTAATTAAAAGTACCATAGGGAAAGAAAAAACAGAATGATACCAACCTGATTTCTTCCGACTGAATACTAACTATGTCACCAGAAACAAGCTCATACTGGTAGCGACACTTTGCACAAGATACGATCTGCAGCAGAAATGTTTATATACACCTTATAACTATCCCATGATCAAGAGTAGTAACCATACGAGATCAAGAGAATACCATTATACCCCTATCCAGAATATGACTAAAAGACAGAGTCAACCAAGGTCTATATAGCATAAGATTACTTCACTTGCTTTTGTCATAAGTTTGGCCTTAATGCCATCATAGCAAGCATGAAAGTTTGGCAAGAACTTTAGTAGCTGAGTTATCTTTTGACAGGTCTTATGGGAGCTAGGGATACACACTACAATTTATTTGGTGATTAGACGGATATTGATGCAAAAGCTCAACTCATCCTTGATTTATTCCATTATTTGGGGCTCTTATATTACAGAACATCAAGATCTCTACAGAAACAAGGATCAATAAACTATGTCTGTGTGTATTGATCAAAGCAATAATACAAGTAAAATGTATCATAATTCAAATAACCAATGAAATCATTAACATGTCTGCCACTCGAAATGAATGCATCCGTACCATAAAAACCGGTATGGGCATCATAAATTCACAGTTGACATGTAAATACCTGAATACCTTGTTGTGGCTGTGCAACTGCAACAGCTATCTGACAACTAGGACACCTCACTACCTTTCCAAATCGGACCTGCGATAATATAAAACGGAACGTACATCACTTAAACAAATTCAAGAGCCAAATATATCCCACAGAACGTGTATAAATTAGTGAGAATGCAGAACCATATATCAATAAAGCCGTGAAAGAGGAAGGAAGATATGAGTGCTTAACCTTACCTCCTCACCAGGGGATACCCCAACCTCAGAGATATATTTGAGCACCCTAAGGGCATCGGAAACCCTCAAAGATCCCGCCAAACCCTGAATCAAGACCGTATATACATGTGCATTTGGCCTCGACCACTTCCATCCCTCGACCAAAGGTCCATTCCCGCCAACTGATCACAGAGCAAACAAGTATCGTTAAATTGCCGCTAAACGCAAGCAAAGACGACACAATGACAACACAACAAGAAGAAGATAAAAGTACTTCTACAGCAAAACAACCTCTCAGGTTTCAGCAGCAATATGAACTTCACACATTCTTTAATTGTCAAAGGAAATTAAAGGATAATACTATACAGTGTGAAATGAGCCAAAAGAAAGGAGCAGTTAAGCTTAAAGAAAAGAAAGATTGAGCGATGGAAGCATTTATGACCTGAATCAAGACTTGAGCGCATGGCGTAGAAAACGGACAAAGCGAGCTCGGGATTGCTCCGCTGAAGCGCGGCGGAGATGACGGTGCAAGAATCGTCTGCGGAAACGACGCCGCCTCCGTTTCTTGAAGAGTTCTGTGCGATCATGAGCAAGGCCTCATCGGCGTCTTTGGCAGAGGCGGCGACTCGGAGAAGGAGGCGGTGATAGTCGAGCTGAGCGGCATCCTGAGAGATCTCATTGTGGCTTTCACTGAGCGAAGCTCTGGAGAGGTTGTTGGGAGTTAAGGGAAGAAGCAGTGAAGAGGAGAAGAAGAGAGTAGGAAAAAGAGTGTTGGAGGTGTGGTTGACACAGGTTTCGGAGAGTTTGGTGAGCGGAGAAGAAGAGTGATGAAGGAGGAGGCGAGAGAAGCATGGAGAGCACAAGTTGAGTGTCATAACGAGAAATCTTCTAGAAGGACCTGGAGGAAGCTCGGGTTGGTCTGGAAGCAAGTGGCGGTTATGCGACGGGGGTTGCTGTTAGTCTGTTACTATGCCATGATGATGATGAGATGAGAAAGATGAGGAACGAGAGGTTGTTAGGATTTTTGGGAGGAGTGATTGAGTGAATGAATGTCTGCGCTGCCAAAATTGGATAACGCACTTTTTCGGCCGTTGATCTTTTTGCATCTCAGAAAATAGAATAATAAGAGTTTAAAATGGAGATGCGGGGAATCGAACCCCGTGCCTCTCGCATGCGAAGCGAGCGCTCTACCATATGAGCTACATCCCCACGCTGATTTTTGTGGTTAAGATATTTAATAAGATGTTTTGTATAAGTGATTATGTCATCCTTTGTTCTTTGTTGTAGATGGATGATAATATAGTGAATGTATATGCTTTAGCTGATAACCTGTAACTAGCTAAGCCTTCATTGTACTATTTTTTTTCCTGTGAAATTACAAATTAAAATTGAAATCTTGTCCAAAATTAAAAGTGATAGCAGAATATCCTAGTTTATGAAACTATTATTAGAGGCCTTTTTCTGCTTGTCTTTCGAATTCAAATGACTCTTTTATTAACTATATATTATGGGGTAAAAAAATGAAAGGAAAGATTACACAGATACAAAAACACCATTCTTAATCTTTATAGCCTGCCTATATACACTACATAAACACGAGGATTATCTATGGTGTAGAGGACGTTGATGAAGTGTTAAAAGACAAAGAAGAGAAAGAAGGGTTAACTCTATATGCTGCCCCCGGGGTGTTCCTGCATAAGGGGCACGTTCCGTTCATTCTGAGCCACTCATCTATGCACTCAGCATGGAAATAATGGCTGCACTCCGGTATGGTCCTCAAAGTATCTTTGGGCTCATATTCAGAGAGGCATATTGAGCAGGTATTGTCACTGGGCTTCAACAAGCGCCCACTCTCACCGATAAGAGTCTTTGGGTACTTCTCAATTGTTGACTTATCAAGGCCCATTGCAAGAGTAATGGGCTGTAACGAAATTGTTGTTGGGAACTCTCTGATGGGCCTTCGGCGATGAATATTAACCTTGACCTTACCGCATATGAAGCACGAAAGCCCAATCAAACATAGGAGCCCGGGTACTCCCACTCCTAAGGTTAAGCCATATTTTGCACTGCTACTAATACCTGCACCCAATCATGTACATCCAACGCTGTGATTATTACCAAAAAAAAAATTGAAAAAAAAATATATACCAAAAGAAAATTCAAAATGGCATTCATGTTGCCCCCACATTTGATCAAATTCATATTTTAACCTACATTTCATTTTTCTAATGACACGTTTTCTCATAATGGAAGAACGCATTGATAATACAATTTTCTAGTATTCTTATTCGGTGACAAAAAGTTTCATCCTTATGGAGCACGGAATTAGACTATTTGAGTCTAAACTCCAAAGAGAGTTCCTACAGTCTATTCAATTGCCAATTAAGACCCGATACCTAAAGTACCTAACCGCTCCATAAGCAAAACATGCAACACGATTACACGAACCTTCCCTTTCATTTTTGGAAATGAGCATTAAAATTTTCAAAACTCTTCTCCTCGTAACTAATTAACCCTGGTTTTCATAAATTCAACGTGTAAATCAAGAATAATAAAGATCCAAAAAGCAATTCAAGCAGAGAAATTAAATTAAGGAATATCATAATTCTGTCCATAATAAACCTGATTTAATTGAAAAATACCATGGGTTTCGGTGGGCGTAGAAAAGCATCCAACTCGAGAAGTCTTATCGTTGACGAAGCCACAACTTTGGCCACTGACCGCACATTCCCAGCACCTTGGTTGTGTCCAAGCCAAGCCAATATCGTTGTTAAGATCAGGCCAGAATGGCCACTGAGGCATATCCACGATCGGAAGCGGCACAACAGCCGTGGATATCACGTCACACGTTGATGACGTGTCAATAGGACGCAGCCCTGACACTATGACCGAGTTTCCCGTGTTGTTGTCACTGAGGCATGCGATTCTAGGTATCCCCATGGATTTGGTCCAGTTTGAGGGGCAACTCAAGAAGGTAAGATTGAAGTATCTGTAGCGTGCTGTGTCCAGCTTGAATGGTGAATCCGAAAGGTTCCAGTTATTTTGCAAGAATCGGTTTGCGAGACAACCTTTGGGGTCGTTGACTTGGATGGTTTGTTCCTCGTAATCGATGTTCTTGATTAGCAAGTTCCCTGTTTTGGGGAGAGTGAGGATTGTTTGAGTGAGGTTGGTGCAGGAGAGTTGGAAAGTGGGGTCAGGGTAATAGCTGCAGCGAGGGTGTTGGTTGGATTCTTTGAGATCGAAAGGGAACTGAATATCTTGGATTTCGCCACATGATTTCACATCGCAAACCGGTTTGCTTCTTGTGATTTCAAGATTATGGAATACAGAGAAAACCAGTAAACACAACTGTGCCAATAGTAACGATGAAGCCATATGCTAATTACAGAGGGAGTTGAGTTTATTAGTGATGACAAATTAGGATGGGGGTGGAGGGAGAGAGTGATTGTTTGTTCAGATATAATGTAAAATCTGTGGGACAATTAGAAGTGAAACCCGAAGTCAACCCTTTTAATTGCAGTGTCAACAATGGTCAATCAATTAAGGTTTGACACTTGACACAAGGCCATATAAGAAGAGCATTCAGAAAGAAAAACAAAATCTATTGTTATAGAGTTTTTTGACTAGCACATAATTCTTTTGTTGATGAGAAAATTAATTATTTTTTTAATCTTTTAACAGCATAATAACGTTATTGTTGAATGATAATATTTACTATCTCTTTTGTGTGCGTGTATATATGTGTACCGTACATACTTTTGTTTTTCATTAATCATACTTAAGTTAGAATTAGAAGATGTATAACCTCTACTAGTATATATGTTTTCATCGTGTAGGAATTTGTATAGATAGAGCCTTCCATTCAAATAATAAATTTCGAACTAAAAGAATGTATATATAGTACATTGTGACAATAATGTTTAAGAAATTAAAGTTAGAAATACAATGAGAAATCCTAATGAGTGGGAGATGTAGGTATAGAGGAGGTTAATGTCGATGAAACAGATCTTTGAGGCAAATTGCGACAGAGAGGACAAGTAGCATTCATCTTGAGCCATCCATCTATGCAATTGGCATGAAAATAGTGATTGCATTCAGGTATGGTCCTCAAAGTCTCCTTGGGCTGGTACTCACACAGACATATGGAACAAAGATTGTCATTAGGCTTAGGCAATCTCCCACTTTCACCAAGCAGAGTTTTGGGGTATTTTTCTATGCTTGCAGCATCCAACCCCAGGGTTTGAACAGGAAGCCGCGGTAAAATTATGGTCGAAAAATCACTTCTTGATAGCCTCTGTTGCTCGTATGTCTTCATCTTGGCGTAGAACAAATATGAAAGTACAATAATACAAAAGCCTCCCGGTATTCCGAGGCCTATACCTAAACCGTACTTGGTTTTCCTTGAAAGGCCTGCAAAGAAGAAAAAAAAATTAAAATTAGAAAAGTTCTAACTTACCATCAAATTTAACCGACAATAAACAGTCCGTATAAAAGTATGGGGCATAATATAGTACAAAATATATAGTAATTTTAGCAAATTTTAATTATAAAATAATTTATATATAAATTAAAATAAATTGACCATTAACTTATCATAAATTATAAAATATCTAAAATACTTCCTATAATATAATATAAGTGTAATACTTATACATTATGTGTGCAAAATACTTGATGGTTGCCAAAATTAATGTCATGATAATCTTGTAGCATTATTTTTAAAATAATAATACTATATATATATACATTTATATATCTATTTTAATATATATATATTTTTTTATTACTCAAATTTTTTGTGTTATATTTTATTATTTATGTATTTGGCATGTGAATCTATAAACATGAAAACATATGAATTGATACGAAAAAAATTACTTGACAAATTATTTTTTACCCAAATTAATTCTTTTCACAAATCTCCTTTTTCTTCTTCTTCAACTAATTATGTTTTTATTGAGTTTAAACTAATTTAGTCAGAGTCGTTAAAAAAAATTGTGACTATAATGTTAATTAAGCAAAATGCAATGATAAGAAAGAAACATACCTTGAAGTTGAGTGGGAAGATCGTAACAACCAACACGAAAAGCAGTGTCCCGGAGCATTGGGCCAACGAACCCACACCTACCTCCACGTGCTTCGCAGCTTCTGCAATTTGGGTTATCCCATTCCAACTTTATGTCTGAATCATAATCCGTCCAGAACAGCCACGGCACTCCCGCCACCGGGATCATAGCCCACGATATGACGTGGCAAGGCGTCGTCCACGGCGTTGGAAACGGCGGATCCGACAAGATCGCCACAACCATAGAATAGTTTCTACTGTTCAAACACGTTATTGGGGGTACCATGGACAGAGCCGTTAAATTGGAAGGGCATCTAAAGAAAGTGTAGTTGACAAGCGAGTAATCCGAGGCGATTTGGAAGGGCGAGCCTCGGAGGTTGAGGCCCCGCTCACGCATCATACGCTTTGGGAGGCACTGCTGAGGGTCGTTGATCCAAACTTGTTGGTCTTCTAACGAGATGAGTTTCACGGTGAAGTCACCTGCGTCAGAGTATATTAGTATCAATTATTATATTTGTGTTTATTAATTTGATATTACTCATAATTATACTCTAATATATACTCTAACAACCTGGCTCAGCTGGGAGACTAAGTAACGGCTCGGTGTTGTTGGCGCATGAGAGCTCGAACCCTGGGTAGCCACATCCAGGTATCTGATTTTCTCTGCGGTAAAAGGGGAAGTCAATTGAAACTCCACCCGTGTCGCATGATGTGCTTTCACAGTAGAATTGAGCTCTTGCTATGTCTATTGTTATTGTTAGCACCACCAAGTAGAGAAATAATAAACATGGCGGCACGGTGGCCATTGATTTAATAATAATATATGTTATGGATTGGCGTGGTGAATGGCTTTCTTCTTCCTCATAGGAGGAAGAAATTGAAGCATAATGTATAGTTGTTGTTGGTACAGTATCAGTGCTGTTGGCCTGTTGCTATCCAAGGTATTATAGTAGTTATTAGTTTCTTGGAAAATGAAACGTGGAAACGATGATAAATCTTTTTTTGTTTTCATTTCATTATTCCACGGCCAATAATTAATTACATGTATGTATTACGTACTCAATTTGGAATAAACAAATGAACATGTCTATACAATGTTTTTATTTTATTTATATAGATAGTAAACCATGTATTGTGCTTCTTTGTAGTATTGGCTCTGGCTTTTACATCATGAACTTTGCACTACATAGTAGTAAAGCAACAGAGGAAATAATATTAAACGCAGTTTAGTTGGGATTTAGGTAAGAATTAATTCAACAGGTTATATTGGATATATGCGAGTCCAAACTATAACAATGGTACACTTATTTGATTAATCTTAGCTTAGCTAGGCACCTGGGAAAGAAACGAAAAAGAATTTAATCATATAGATTTTTTTGTTTCAGTTAAAAGTATTTTAAGTAAATGATATGATACATAAGATTATTTGTCTGATATTAGAGATGCTATTCACACTATAGCATGCTACATAAGAAAAGTCATATATATGTTGGTTGATGAGAGCACTACCTACTACTTAGACAATGACATGCTTAGTGCTAATATTCAAATGATTAAAGTTAGTCAGCGTCTGCTGTAAAAAAGAAAAAAAAAACATTAAATAAAATAAATTAAATTAAAAGAAAGGGTTGGAAATTTAAACATCAGCAAATAGCAATTGCTCCAATTGTATGGTTCTATCAATGAGAGAGTTTGAATGATATTGGAGGAATATTAGATTGATTTAACAACGCACTAAAAAATCAAACAAAAAAACCATAATTTTTTTTCTGTGCTAACGTTTACATTTTTCTGTATTATCAAATGATATATGATACATCTAGTATTATCAGCAAATAAATATAACGTGACAATAACCTCTTCCATCATAATATAATCTAAAATATATGTAGTTTTGTTGTATTTTTGTTTATACAACAAAGTACCAAACTTTCATTGTTTTCTACCAAAAAATGAGTCACTTGAGATATGAAAAATTAAAACAGTGAGAACAAATAAACGATGATGAATGACTTGGTGGCTGTATTGGGTGCAATCTAACTTTAGATGATAGAAGAAGTTCTAATTACCATTTTAAAATATTTTTCATATAATACATAATTCTGCTTCGTTGTCATTTGGTTGTTGGCAGAGATGCCACACCACCAAAGTTTTCATCAAGTTCCTCCGACTTCTCAACGCTTATGATTTTTATATAATTTTAATTTGTCGTTATTTACAAGAACTTACTAACACGACTTTGTTATCTAGACTGTTAGATCTATAGAGACGAATACAAAGAATGTATTCAAGATTACCAACTCAACTACGTAGAATTACGCCAATAGAATGGAAGAGTAACAATTCCCTGTCATCGATCGAGTCCCAGGAAAAAGACAATCAAAATGGAATTAGCTCATTAAGAATTTCACTTCCTACTAATTAGGTATGAATAAAAAAATATTAACTAGGTCTTTTAGGATAATTATGGACACTACTTATGTCCTTTCTTCATCTATGCGAATAGTGTCCATGATCTACAATGACATATTTCCTTGTTGCTAAATGAACATGGGCATGCTGTGGTTTTGGTCAATGAAACATTCTTTATCTTTAGAACTTCCATATAATCCTTAGTAACTGATCTCTATTTATCACAAATCATCGTCTTAATAAAGTAGGTGAAGTTTCGCTCCAGTTAAGTTTTAGATGATGAAATAACATAAAACATAATGTTTTAGGAACTATATTATGATGATGAATAACTCTAGATGCACATCTATTTTTTCCAACTAAGTTGTCAGACGCTTTTACTAAAAACGAACCGAAATTTATATGTACAACGAACATGTTTTTATAGTTGTCATGAACAGATTTTAAAACTTGTTTGTTTGCTTTTAAACTTTCTGTTCGTTCTAATAATAATATTATGTTCGTACGCATGGGGTGAGAGTGGCAAAATTCAATTGGTTTGACTTGGTTAACTTTAAATTTTTTTTTTTTTTTCACTCTTTTACTAGAACCTCCTACAGTGTTCCCTTTTCTCCCACCTGGTAGTCCTTAGCCCATAAAGGGCTTTTTTTGGGTATGGTACAATAAGGCCTCGCCTAGATACTTCAGCCTTTTCTTCACTCTTCATTGCTTTATGGTCATTGGGCCTAGTTGTAACTTTAACTGGTATCTGCAGAACAAAATTCTAGCCCAAAAACAAAACCGAAAATAAGAATCCAACATACCCAGACCAAAAAAAAAAGAATCCAACATACCAAATCTAAAATTAAAACCGGACTCTTATATACCTACAAAAAACTCTTACAAGCATGCCACGTAGTCAAAACAAAACAAATCCAATTTAAAAGAAAATCCGAAACTAAACTAACCCTAATTAAACAATCAAGCACACCGTGATCCAAGAAAAAAAAAAATCAAGCACCATGGTGAAGCTCTAAAATTTGTGGGAGGAAAAATCTCATAAATTACATATCTGAGTTTAAGACTTCACATTAACAACAAAAAAAATACTTAGGTCTCTTGTCAAGTTGCATTAAATTCAAATTCTAATGGTGAAATGTAAAAATCTGTTACAATGGAAGAAATGTTATATAATCACTAATTTTAATTATTATTTAATTATTAATATTAAAAAATTATTAAAATATAATGTTAAATTATAAATTAAATTTTAAAAGTTAATAGGTAGAAGCAATAGTTAAAATAAATAAAAATATCTGAAAATACCAAACCAACAAGTATTATTGCATGTTCAGTAAGCTAATAAGCTAGTAGATAGGAACAGATGTATTACTGTGTTTCAGAAAATTTAAGATAAATTTACAAGAATTAATTAGCACTGGGAGGACCATATCTCATTAATCTAAAGTATATATATATAGTAAAAGTAATTTTTATACAGATATACTAAACTGTGGACTACAGTGTGCAGTAATAATTATACAGCTAATACAAGTAAAAGAACCATATCTCAGAACTCAGATATGTCAAAAAATCTGTAATACCAACTTCACTGAGAAGGAAAATTAAAGAAAAAAAGAAGGCTATTGCAATGGTATAGCTTGCTACAAGTGCAAATTATTGTTATTTGAGCAAGAAGGGGACACAAGGCAAACTCGGTTGGTTGGCATGGACACAAGTTCACGTGCAACATCCTTCAATTCAAGAACTCCTCCATTATTATTGCATTTTGATAGCAATCGAAACGCTTCTTCCTTTGTCATCTTCACCTTCACTCTTATTATCCCTTCTCCCTTTTCTCTCCATTCATTGTCTTCTTCATTAATGCATTTTTCTTCTCCCAAAATGGTAGGTTCTGCATCCGAAAACCGCACGGTTTTCTTCACCATTGTCTTCTTCTTTGGCGCTTGCTGCTGCTGCTGCTTCTTATTCGTTATTAATTCATCTCTGTACACAGCTTCTGTCACTACTTTCAGTGGCTCTACTTTTGCTGATTTCTTATTATGTGACGATATTCTTCTTTTAAGATAACCAAACACCTTTCTTATCATCTTTTCTTAGTTAGGAATCAGGAAAGTGGAATGAACTGACAACTATGAATGAATTAAGGAGTAGTAGTGTTGAGTGGTGGTGATGAGATGATGCGGAACCAAAAAGTGGAAGAGTGAATATATAGTGAGCATAAGCGTGAAGTGTAAATTGGGGCACTTCAAATATAACAATAAAAAAATGATACAGTTAAGTTGAGAGGAAAGTTATGTTAGCCAATGGGAGACCTAGGTTTCAACTTTCAACACAAGACAAAATAAAATCATATATACGAATCTATATTAGTCTTCAGTAATCTTTCAAGTGATTGGATATCAATATACATTTGTCCTTTTATATTAGAAGCTTGAAATGTTTTTTCCTCTTATTTTTCAACAAGACTCCATGATCCTTGTTGAAAGGGTCTTCAAGTTGGCTAATTCAAGAAAGTGACATTATTGGAGCCAAATTAAACATAGTGCTAGCTCCTGTCGTTTTCGCTGTAACTCCATTTTTATTGTACATGATTAGTTATAACTCGGTTTTATAATTTCTATATGTCTTATTAATAAATCTCCTAACATTTTCTTCTCATACTTCTTAAACAGTTGAAATAATTCACACGCACGAAGTTACTCTTAATTTGAAGTTGTTAATGGAAAATGATTACATGATTTGATAAGATAACTTGCAACGTGAAAGACCCGTTCAACTTAGTCGTCATGACAACCTAGCTATTGAACTGAAGTAACTAGTCTTGAAAAATAGGTTGGAATTGGGTGCTTGGGGCAAAGATGTTAACTAATATAAATGAGTATAATACCTACATGCAACTTCAGTTTAATATTATTTAATTTTGGAAGTGCTCCTGATGAAGAAAGAAGCAAGAAATTGCAGCATCTTGTAGGGAGTACTGTAGAGTAGTGTGGTAGTCAAATGAATCAAAGCGCGTGTTGGAACTTGGAACATGGAAATTAATACTACTGACAGTGAGTTAAGTTGTGCATTATTTTACTAAAAAGAATTGACTACTTTCCATTTTTTCGTGGTTTTAGGTTGATGAAGATCAAATTACGAAACCATTGAAAGTGATTGGAGGAATGGGTCGTAGAGAAATTATGTTAATTAACACGGTTTGATCTTGAAATTAGTGTGTTTAGGGAGACCAGGTCAATTAGGTGAAAGCTGCAGTGATATGATTAAGGTGTAGTGATGAATGCGCTATCAGTACTTTTTAGGGCAGTTGAAAAATCCACTTTAATTAATTAATCATTTTAAAAATCTTAACCAAATTTAAAATAACTAATTTTTATAATTGATTAATAAATTGTATCAATTTTTATAAAAGTGATTAAGCGAATTGATAAAATCGATTTTTAAAATGGTTAATCAAACTGATTTTTGAATAACCGATTTTAAAAATAATCCAATTTTTCTTATAAAAATCGGTTTTTAACAAAATTAATCCATTTATTTTTTAAATAATTGGTTTTCTTTTTAAAATAACCAATTTTTTTCAAAAAACCGATTATTACATAAAAAACCGATTATTATTTATAAAAACCGATTATTTTTTATTATTTTCAAAACTGATTAAAAATCAATTTATTAATTTAGTAATTGGTTAATAGCTAATTTTATGATTTAAAATCAATTTGGTTTATCTAATTTTTGATTAATCTAAATATGGTTATGGTTACTTAACAATGAACACCCCTCCTTTCCAAATTCCACTACCAAAGGCCCAAATTGGTTGCTGGCTTGCTGCATCCAATTAATCTCTAAAATTCAAATGGAACTATTAACATTCGTGGGTTAGATGTACAGTATAATGGCCAAGGTATATACTACCCATAGGCCCAAATAAAAACAGAAAAGCACAGCGTGTAGTGGGCCAGAGGAGTGATACAAGGTCCAATGGATTGTCTTTTCTCTTTCCCTCTTCAAATTGCTACCTTTTCTTTTCCTTTTTTATTTTTGTGGTAAAGGTTGACCCCAAAACAAAAGAAAAACAAAAAAAACCGGGGAGGATCAGCAGGAAGGAGTAATGAAGAGGAGGGGGGGCGTACAAAACATGTGAGGCATGAGGGAGTTCTTGGCCTTTATAGCAAGAACATGAGCTTCTCCATTTGTTGGTGCCAAATTTGTTGCTCCTTTTGATTTGAAATGGCTAAAATGAGAAGCGTCACCTCACTCGAAGAAAACGTGAAAAGTATACTTGAAATTGAATGGCAAAAGCGTCTTTAACATGGAAGTGCGGCCTCCGCCTACTCACCCTCTTTTCCCCTTTCAGTTTAGAAGGCGCCACATAGAAATACGCCTTCAAATCAACAACTCCCCAAAAAGAAAATTAGGGTTTAGAAGCGCTTCCAATTATTGCTTTAGACTATTTGAGTATACTATATTTGAACAGAATTGGAACATGTATCTCCAAAACTTGTGATAAGTAGATAAGTATTGCGTGTAAATAAAAAGTACTTAGTTTGATTAATCTCTTGGCCTTTGCTGCCAAAGTTGTCTTGATCTGTGGCAGTGTTAATTACTGATTTGAATAGAGTTTGGAGATGAGATTCCAATTTCCTAACTCCAAACTCCAAAGCTAGAAAACAAAGAAGAGGAAAAGTCAACGGGTTACATGGTTGGTGGCGGTATGATGTGATAACCAGCACAATCATAAGTTCATAACGCATAGGAATTGGTGTTGAGTTGGCAGCAGTAAAAGAACAGTATGGGTTTAATGCGTCATCATTGAACCGAGCAATGGGTGACTGTTAAGAAAGCGCAACAAACTAAACAATTGTAGCCAACACCCGCATCTTGGAGTTTGTTAGCATACTTTCCGAACCTCTCACCACCCTCCCACAGCCCACAGGTGTGTTAACAAACTTTCTCTTTCCTACAACTTGTTAATTTTGTTATGATTATCTCCGATCCTTCCTCAATTGGTAACAAATTCACCAAATATCTCTCGATCTACTTTTCATACTCCTCCTCACCCTCCCTTCCTTTCCATCTTCATCTGGAACAAACTCCATTTCATGGATGATGCTCCTGCAAAATTAAATATCATTCCTGATCACTTTCAACTTCCAACTTCCACTCAAGAATCTCCTGAAAATTCAACATCATTCGTTACACAACCTCAAACTGATCAATCCCCAAGGTATTGTATTAAGCCACTTTTGTGTTTATTTTATTTAACTAGTTGCTAAGTCTAGCTTAGTTTAGGTCCTCACACCATTCTCGGACCCGAAGGAAATTAACGACGGCTTTGATGTTGAGCTTGATTTCTCCGAGGCGGCTGTCATGGGGGTCCAGTAATGAAGGTCAGGAAAAGGTTCGACTTAAAGCAGTTGTGCTGTTCTTCACTGCTTCTTTTGTTATTGACGAAGGTCCTAATAGTTTATGATTTGTAGGTAGAGCTAACTGTTGCAGAATTAGAGTCACTTCGATCTGAGCTTACTGATTTAGAGGAGAGGGAAGCTCACTTGAAAGCTCGGTCAGTGATCCACAACTTTGGACTCTTGTGAACTTTTCCATCATCATGTATTATTATAATTGTTAATTCTCTACTAGTACTATATATTTGGAAGCTAGACATGTGTGATTGCTTGAGTAATAAGAAAGGTTCCACTTCATTCAGTACAATTCCGTGTTCAATTTCCACTTGATCATCTCATATCTATAGAGAATTCTTGTATGACTTGATATACTTTGCTGTGATTTTCTGTAAATAACTCTAGAGGATATTTTTCTTTCACATAGGGTGGAACATGTTGATGAAGTCTTGCGGTCAGCACGTCTATCTGGCTACTTATACATCCGAACTGTACTGACTTTCCAGCCCCAAATCAGTTTGCATTTACTTGGTTTGCACTTCATAATTTACTAATATAGCTTCAACTTGCTTTTCATCTTTATCCTCAGAGATGGGAAGCCCTACCAGGCGAACCTCCACCAATAGATGATGCAGAAGTAGATGATTGGCTTCCTCGCTTTGTTGTTCTCCACGGAGAATGTATATTCTTATATTTGTTGTGTACAGGTAATGTTGTTAACCTTGTTTTCGCATGGTTGGTTCAGGAAAATATATTTTGTTCTCAAGTTTTCATATGACTGGATTTCATTCACAAGGCGAAAATTGCAGATCTAAGCCCTCAGGACTCAACCCTTCTATCTGATATCGTTGAGGTAGGGAGGTTACCAAGTTTCAAACGTGAAGATGATGAGGTTCAATATGCCTTTTATATTTTAACTCAGCAAGGCTTACGTTATGAGTGCTCAAGCAATTCTAAGATACAGGTATGTCCTAGTTAAGATTATTTCAATTTCAGTCTGAACAGATTGTAACCAAATCATATAGTTTCCCTTTCCTTTTCCAGGTGGAATGTTGGTTATCAGCTCTTCAAACTGACTGTAAATTGGAATCTGATACATCAATTGCAAATGTTTGGATTAAGATGTAACATAACGGATTGTCGGATACCTTGTTTGGTGAGTTTGATTGTATTGGAATCTGACGACTGGTGTAATGAAATGTTTCAACTTTCAAGTAATTTAGGATCTTAAGCCTTGCAATTTCAAGTGACTCTTCGAAATGTATGCAAACTAGATTTAGGATCTAAATATTAATTGCAAAAGCTGACATAACCTTAAATTGTGTTGTGAACATAAGCTGGTGATACAAATCTCTCTTGCAATAGTTGGTGTGAATGCGATTATGCACCGAAAATATCTCTTTTCTTGTCATTATGAATTATTAATGGCAAAAATAATGTATTGCATTTGCAGGTTACACAACTTGAATTTAATTTAATGAGCGTGGTTGATGGCAGTAAAACTAGAAGATGCCTTGAAAATCATTAAGAAGACAAGTCGATCTGGTAAGCTACTCTGCTTCAAGAAAAATGCAGGGCAGATTGCAGACTAATATTGATGGCCAACATTCGGAGATAGTTAAGAGCGTATCTTATTCTGCTGTAATCTCCTAAGGAGACTGGAAGTCATGGCTATGGCTACAATTGCCAATCCTCATCTAACAGTAACCGATGGCCTAAGGAGAGTAGGAGTTAAGGATGATCTGACATGGGAACCAATTTTTCTCAGGACATTTATGTACATGGACAATGACTTCAACTCAGAGCTTCACCCAAATAATTTTATCAACTAATACTTTGTCTTTCTGCTATATATACTTATTTAAAATGTACACTATATACATGAATATGTTAAGTAATCATATGAGAATGTGATTAATAGATGGAAGTGACATAGTTATTTCCAAAGTTTTAGGAGCTTGATTTTCGTTTTTTGTTGGCGTTATCCACCAATTGGAGAAGGAATTTGTTCCACGAGGAGAGAGGATAGGAAATGACATTGGTTCTCTAATTGTCTTTGTCCAAATGAAGCAGGGCACGTAAAGTATTGACAAGAGCAGAAGTTTCTTCATCATCTGTTATGCCTCGTTATTGTATAATCGATGGAGTGCCAAACTTGTCCTCTTGCTTTTCTTTGATGCAATGTGAATTATTAGCGTTTATTTTTTGTTATTACAACCCCAATCACAGACAGTTACATTTTAGTTAGACTGACCTCTTAAGGAAGCTATTTCTGCAAGGAATAACAAGGAACCTTGGTCAATTGACATTCTACAAAGATCAAATCCCCTTTTTCATTAACAGCTAAACCGATCACTACAATTGTATTCATTTTTTCCCCCCAAGAACCGAGCTCACCAAAGAGAGCATTATGGCATGTGAAGGATAATCACGTTTGGAGACATCAGATTCCTATCACGTGTTAATAAACCATTCATCTAACTACTAAATTCACCTTATTACCCCCCTCCCCTTAAGCTAACTGAACCAAGTACTGCCTAAACATTTTTTTAATTTTTAATCACTTTTACTAAAATATTTTGTTATAATATTCAAACATTTAATTTATTACGTAAATATTTGACAAAATAATTGAAATTTTGTTGAATTAAAACAAAAAGGTTTGATAAAAGTGAATAATTTACCTAACCCTAAGGGCTAAAAGACAAAAATAAAAGAACGGAGGAAACGCGAGACACGAGACATGGGAGTTGGGACCAACGAATATTATTTAACGAGACACCGACGCAATGGCAGCATCTCGCTCACATTCACATTCACATTCACTCTCACTCCGCACACACAAACACAACAAAGTTGATCCTTCATCCTTCACTCATCACTCATATCATATCATTTCCTTGAGATGGCCTCAAAGGTCTGCAAATCCGCATCCAGAGCCGCCAGGTCCTTTCTCTCTGCTTCCAAAGGCTCTCGATTTTATTCAGGTTTCTGCTTCTTACATCTTCTATACTATTCATTCATGCTGCTTATCACTCATCTTTTGCTAATACCCTATACTCCTTCTTTGGATCTATCTGAGCTATGATTTCGTTTGCCACACGTGCTCCTGTTGTCGCCATTTATATGGATCTATTCTATTCTCAATGTTATCACATTATATTCTCATCATTTAAGGGCCTCATGTTGATTAACACGTCAGAATCCTCATATGTTTCGGTTTCTTTAGGGTTACGCTTAATCATTGTAAATTGCGGAATAATAAATTGGAGTATTTTCTCTTTGATAATTGCAGAGGGACGCGCAGCAGCAGCAGCTGGAGCTGTTTCATTAAGCAGGAAAGTGCCGTTTTTAGCTTCAAACTATGGGAGGGCTCGTTCTGGTTCTGGCTCTGCGCCCGCAACATGGATCTCTGGAGCTCTCGCTCTTCCTGCTGCAGGTTTTAATTTAATTTCATTTGTTCAATAATAGAATAGAATAGAATAACTATTTCACTGTTTAATTCCATGAAAGGAGACAAATGCATTGCAATTTGCTATGTGTTACAAATATAAAATCCCATATCCTGGATAGTGCATAAAAATTACTCTATAATTTGTTTTTTGTTGAAAAAAAAAAAAAAAAGGAGGAGGAGGAAGAGGAGCCTCGTTCCTTGCTCAACTTTAGCAATGTAGCTTCCGAGACCTCTTCTACATCAATTGCGGTGTTTGGTGATCAAATTGTTGTTATGGATGTAGTGTAGAATTTACTACGTCCCTCAGTAACACCCCAATATTATAAACGAAAATCCAAACTATAATTAACCATGAATTAACATTTTCCATTTCATTTTTTATATCAAAATTCATGCATCAATATCCAGAGACCACGATATATACATTGTTTAATTGTGGTAGATTATCAAAGAATAGTTTCTCTATTCTATGAATTTGTCAATGTTGCAAAATATTACAGTATTCCTTTAGCTGGACATTCAACACCTAATTTTCACTTTTCTGCTTCTGATATGACTTGTAGCTTACATGCTTCAGGATCAAGAGGTGCATGCTGCCGAGGTAAATATAACATCTTCTCTACCGCACATCTTCATGTCTTCTTCACTTCTTTCCTTTTTTTCTTTCTTTCTTGCTTGGTAAGGTTCTTATGTGCTAATAATATGTTCACCTTTTCCAACTCAGCTGGAACGCACTTTCATTGCCATTAAACCTGATGGAGTGCAGAGAGGCCTGGTAAATTGAATATACATTTCTCACAACTTTAATTTGCCCCCACATGGCACAAATAGGTCCCCACTTATTAGTATAAGGTGTTTCTTTTTTGCAGATCTCAGAGATCATATCTCGTTTTGAGAGGAAAGGCTTCAAGCTTGTGGGAATTAAAGTAATCATCCCTTCAAAGGAGTTTGCCCAAAAGCATTATCATGACCTCAAAGAGAGACCATTCTTCAATGGGCTCTGTGATTTCCTAAGCTCTGGTCCTGTCGTTGCAATGGTTAGTCACACAAACTTAGAATTGACTCAATCTATGTCCTTGAAAGGATAGCAACACAAGCCTGCTAGTGTGCCTCACTTCCTCTAACATGTTTTCCAAAAAAAATGGAATTGATATATAGGTGTGGGAAGGACAGGGAGTTATTACCTATGGAAGAAAACTGATTGGAGCCACAGATCCTCAAAAATCAGAGCCCGGAACAATTAGGGGCGATCTGGCTGTTGTTGTTGGAAGGTACTATCTTTGACAAAGGAACTTACTACCTAGTTTTTCTTTGTACAGGATATAGATATAGATATTAACAATATGTTCTCCCTAATAATTTGATTATGCAGAAATATCATCCATGGGAGTGATGGTCCAGAGACCGCAAAGGATGAGATCAAGTTGTGGTTTAAGCCAGAAGAGTTGGTCAATTTCACTAGCAATGCTGAGAAGTGGATTTATGGTGTCAACTAATTCCTTTTTCGCCTCAGATAGAGAGCCAGTTTGTTTTGGGAATAAGTTATCATTTGTGTAGGCTGAGAAGTAAATCACAATGTTCATCACTTCAAGCTAAAAAATAAGCGGGATGGGACATAGTATCTTAGCTCTTATATTAGGAACTTAATGTTATAGTTCAATTCCACCCATCGGATGAAGACTTGAGACAATTTGTGACTATTTATTTGCTTTACCTTACCAATAAATCAAAAGACATAATTATGTCGGGAGAAAAGAAAATAGATCGTTTAAGAGTTAAATACCATTTAAAAATTATTTTGTTTTTATTATTATTATTATTTTCCTTTTTAAATGTCAATCCATGTATTTTCTCAAAAGTATTAATGGTTTTTAATTGTAGATTATATAAAAATATTAAGTGATTAATATTTTTACTTTTTTATATAATATTTAAAATAATAGTAGTTATTTTCTCATTTTATTTCATAAAAATAGTGATCCTTTAATTTCTCTTTTTCGAATATTTTTTCTTTAAGCCTATAAATATTATTTAATGATAAAAAATTTAAATAAAAACTATAAAATCTTATCTACAAATTTTATTATTGTTAATGTAACCAAGGTTAATATGAACATTATATATCTTTACATAATTAAATTAATTTTTTAAACAACAACTACTATGTCACCATAAAAAAACAACAACTACTACGCTTAATAATAATAATAATAATAATAATAAAATTATAATTAATAATGAACAAATAAATTATACACTGTCATTTTAACAAATAAACCAAATTTGACAATGGTAATTTAAAATAAATAAATAGAAGCATTTGAAAAAATAATAATAAAAGTTACACAAAAAACTAAAACTTTACCGTTAATATAATTTTGGATTGAGAAATTAAGGAAATAAATAAGTCGGTTAAGAAAGCTTAAGAATGACGCAAGAGGGAGTGAGCAACGTAAAAAGTAAGCAGTGTGTGTCAAAATTAGTCTTCATCATCACTCACTATATAAACTAACACGCATTTCTACATCTTCCATTCGAGAGAGTGGGAGAGAGAGGGCGTACGTGGAATGCAATTCAGAAGAACACGACTAGACGTGTGTATACGTATTCGATTCCCTTCTTCAAACCCTCGTTTGTTTTCTCCTTTGATTCCTCTTGTTGATTGATGTGTAATACTATCATTCTTGCATGCATGTTCTTAATTTCGTCTGTACACTTTGAGAAGAATGTAATCTGGAATGCAGTTAGTTCAAGCAATTCCTTCGTTGACAATCAAGTGGGAGTTCATCATTCCTCATTTTCTATGGCGATTTTCGTACTCCTAAGCCCCAAAACAAGGATGTCTTTCTTCAAGTTTGGGGTGCCCCGTGCCCAAATTGGTAATTTAAAATTTGAATACCAATACTTAAATTTAGTAGTATTTGTTTGAGTTATTTATTATTATTGTTAATGTATACTGGAATAACAGAAAGTAACCAAGTGTGGCTAGGAAATGAAATAATTTGGCGGAAAGAAGGTGTGTAATGAGGTGTAAGATTATTGACCAATGGAAAGCGTATCTCACGTAACAAGTGAGATCGGATTCAGAATTTCAGATCACATCACACCAAACCACTCACAAGAGATACAACGCAAAACAAGTTTTCTCGGTTCTCAATCCCAGGAGCAGAGCACTCTTGAGTGATCAATTGGCATTCACAGTGATGGGAGACATGAAATACGTGGTGGAAGTTGAAAAAGGGAGGGAAGCAACACAAGGTAAACCATCAATGGGTCCCGTTTACCGGGGTAAGTATCAGAATAACTCCACTACTCCTCCCGTCCAAGTTCTCAATAGCTGCTGGGACATTTTCCGGTAACTTTCTTCTCCCTCTCCCTTTGCATGGATGCATGCATTGGTTTTTATATATTTTTAACATTTCATCTTTCCTCATCCAATGTCTACTGGTTCGAATTCCTAATCCTATGATTGCTATGTTACAATTTTATACTTCCTATGCTTCATATAAATCAAACTTTATAAGCCTTCTGCATCATAGAAAGTATAAAAAACAATAAAGTTGCTATAATGTATAGATGTTTTGAAATGTTTTTGTAATAATTTATTGATTTTGAATTATTAAAAGAAAATGACTACAATACAATGACAGTTAAAATGATCAAACTTTATATTTATTTGAAGGTATTAATTGAGGCAAGCAAGTTAAGTCTTAGTTACTCTTTAACTCGCTTGTGCTTATAAGTTACTTCATGTGAGGTGTTATGGCTTTCATAATTCATTCAACAATACTATGGAGTTGTATTAATAAAAGAGCAATTGTTATTTTTGTTCTGAATGTTTATGTTTCTCTTACAGATTGGCTTATGAGAAATATCAAACAAATACAATGCTTGGAACCCGGGAAATTCAGGATGCAAAATTAAATTCTCTGTCGTTCTCTGTTCAATTTGTCTTGCGCAAAATTTCCTGCTATTATGTTGTGAATTTTGTGTCATTGTTTGTTGTAGGCTGGAAAGTATAAGTGGCAAACCTACAAAGAAGTGTACGAGGTGATACAGAAAGTGGGAAGTTCCATCCGCAGTTGTGGTTACGGGCAAGTAAGTCGTTTTGTTTTTCCCACTTGTTTTGATGAATGCTCTTTTGTGATGCTTCTTTTCATTTTTTGTTACTTTAACCTCATTAATATATTCCTCGAATTCTTGGATTTTGATATCTTAACCTGCAGTTATCCTGTGCTGTCATTTTATTTGCAATCAGCACAAAGGAGCATTATTTGTTACTAAGGACAATTTAAAACCACCTTAAGATCCACTTGGAAAAGTATATTCTTTAGTGTTGCTGCTATCTTTTCAGGAACAGCTAAGAAATGATGCTTTAGTTATTTTATTTTTCTTAGTGGAGTACCATCTCTTGCAATTTGAGATTAATCAATATGCTGCCAATTTTCAGGGAGTGAAATGCGGTATCTATGGTGCCAATTGCCCTGGGTGGATAATAAGCATGGAGGTTAATTTTTATTTCTTCGCTTCCACATTTTGTTTTTTCGTCCTCTAAATGTTTCTTGTTGACAAAGTGCAACATAACTGCAGGCCTGTAATGCTCATGGACTTCAGTGTGTTCCTTTGTATGATACATTAGGTGAGTTTATAACTTGTTTAGCAAGACTAATCATTTAAAAGATCCTTTGAGCTTGAATTCACTGTCCCAAATAACGAAGAATCTCATTGTATATAACTAAATTAGTAAGCATTACTGTTTATAACTTTTGTTCCTAGGTTCTTTTCATACCAAGAATATCTGCTGTATTAGTATTTTAATATTTACTTTTCCGAATATGACTTTTATTTGTTTTAGCAATCATATGTATGTGTATGCTTAGGTGCTGGAGCGGTGGAGTTCATTATATGCCATGCAGAGATCTCAATTGCTTTTACAGAAGAAAAGAAGATACCCGAGGTTCATCTACTGAAATTATTTGTTACATCAGTGTCTTGTTTGGAAGGATTAGAAAGCATGATGTACAATTTTCTTGAACTGTAGTCAGTCTTTTCATATATTTATTTCTGAAACTTCTCAGCTATTGAAGACATTTCCAAATGCAACAAAGTTTCTCAAGAGTAAGTTTTCCTTATTCTCTACACAGATTTCCCAAAAGGTCTCTATTATAAAGAAGCAATCACCTTTATTTCTTTCTTTTTTTTTTTTTTTGTAGCACTTGTGAGCTTTGGAAAGTTTACTCAAGAACAAAAGCAACAAGTTGAAATTTTTGGGGTTAAAATCTATTCATGGGATGAATTTTTACAAGTGGTAGGTCATGCAATTTCACACATTATTACTTCTTTTTCTAGCATAGCATGAATTGTCAAGTCAACATTAAAGATGCTCATTCTTTAATTAATTTTGTCATCCGCACTATACTGTTATACAACAAAAATTGTTGTATCGGTTATGTCTTAAATTATCAGTAGAAGCAGATTTTTCAGTAGGAATAACAAAATAAGGATGTTTCATACACATGGAAACATCAACTGAAGTACAGATACTCTTTTTTAAATTTATTTTCCTAGCACTTAGATATATTCTCTCATATTCTTTCCTCTCAATTTCTATCATTCACCAACCACACCTAATTAAGAAAAATATTAGTAGTGGAAAGTAATATCTATTGGTTTATTTTGTGGATATTTTATGTTTTTTAATGCCTAATTGGAGTTTTTTATGGCTGTGGCAGGGTAAAAATCAGAGTTTTGATCTTCCTGTGATAAAAAAAAGTGACATCTGTACAATAATGTATACAAGTGGAACAACTGGTGACCCAAAGGGAGTCCTGTTATCCAATGAGTCCATACTTACTGCGGTGTCTTCGATACTGCAATTTCTAAGTAGTTGCAAACACGTTGTAAGTAAATAAGTAATCCTTACTCTGTACACAACTAGTTTTTAGTATAATCAATGTTTTGCTGTCCTATCTTTGACTCTCTTATTTCCCTCCTTTTCTTGGTTTGCAGTTGAAGAATAAAGAAGTATATATATCATATCTTCCTCTTGCGCATATCTTTGATAGGGTTATTGAGGAGGCAATGATATATGTTGGTGCCTCAATAGGATTCTGGCGTGGGGTGAGTATGTGTGCTAAATCTTTTATTACTGAAGGCTTGGTTTGATAGTTGGGGTCTTGGGGACAGAACAGAAACATTATTTTTTTTCCCTTACAAATGCAGCCTAAATGAGAAGGTTGATGCATATTATTAAAGTTTGGATTTGGCTTATTCCCAAAGACTAATTAAACTTTTAATGTTATTGTTTTGTTGGGACATAAAGGATGCCAGATTGTTACTTGAAGACGTTGCGGAGCTAAAACCAACTATTTTCTGTGCCGTTCCACGTGTGCTTGAAAGAGTGTACTCAGGTAAGCTTGTGTTTTGTTGACAGTTCAGTGATCTGTCCAACATAACATATCATCACACTTTCTTCAATTCCTTTTCTATTTTCCTGACCGCATAAAGCTAGTGTCATCCATGAAAGACCTCACCCCAATCCCTTTGTGATATACAGGCTTGCAAAATAAGATTTCTTCTGGGGGTTTTGTGAAGCAGACGATGTTCAATTTTGCTTACTCATAGTACGTGCTATGTTCTTGTATATTATATAGTGATACTTGAATGCATGCAAATCATGACTATAAACATTTGAGTGCAGCAAGTTGAATAATCTGATGAAGGGGGTATGCCTTGAGGAAGCAGCTCCAATGTTTGACAAACTTGTATTTAGCAAGGTGCGCCATTATTTTATAGGTCTTAGTTCCCTGACCCCTTGCCATGAACAGCAAATATACTCATAATCTTCTTTCAGATAAAACAAAGCTTAGGGGGTAGAGTGCGAATTATTTTGTCTGGAGGAGCACCACTACCTAAACACGTGGAACTTTTCTTGCGGGTGGTGACCTGTTCTCTTGTCATACAAGGATATGGTATACTTGATTTACTTGATGTAATAAGAATAACTCTACGTTACTGCATACATTGCTATTAAAATATGGGCTCTTTCACTTATTTGATTTGTGAAAATTGAAATAGGATTGACTGAAACGGGTGCCGCATCATTTGCCCAATTTTTAGACAACTTTGAAATGCTTGGTTCAGTTGGGGTTCCACTACCATATGTCGATGCATGCCTGGAATCTGTTCCTGATATGGGATATGATGCTCATGCAAGCACGCCAAGAGGAGAGGTATGTATAAGGGGAAGTACCTTGTGTTCAGGGTACTACAAACGGGAAGATCTCACCAAAGAGGCTTTAATCGATGGATGGTTCCATACAGGTTCGTTCTTTCCATTTCATTTCTATTTGATTCATTGGTTGAAACTTGAATCATTGCATGCACTGTCACGCTTTTATCCCTCCAGGGGATATTGGAGAGTGGCAACCTGATGGAAACTTGAAAATTATTGATCGGAAGAAAAATATATTTAAGCTTTCACAAGGAGAATATGTTGCTGTTGAACACCTGGAGAGTGTTTATGGTCAAAGCTCTGTTCTTGAATCTGTATGTTCTGTCAACCCTTTTAATCAAATGTTTTATTGTTCTCTTAAATCGTTCGAAAAGCATGTCAAACAAACACTGGTTATATAACTTGGGGAAAGGATCATATAGCCAGAAAACAGTGCTATTCAAACTACTATTTGTGTTATTTCATTCTTGAATACACACACACACACACATAAGATGTTTAAAACATAATTTTTTTCTATAATTTTTTATTTAAACAAATTATGTCTTGTATCAATTAATCAGCCATGTATTGGACCTTGGACTCCATGAGTTAATCTATCAATTAATCAGCCTATATCAATATGATTCATGACAATAACAGTTTCTGGCCTCCTCGTTTCAGATATGGGTCTATGGAAGCAGTTTTGAGGCCTACCTTGTTGCTGTGGTTAACCCCAAGAAAGATGCACTTGAAAAATGGGCGAAAGAAAATGATATAACCAAGGACTACAATTCTCTATGTGAAGATGCAGAGGCAAAAGCCTACGTGCTTGCAGAACTAGCAAACACTGCCAAGGCAAAAAAGGTCCTATTTTACTTATAATCACATTGTGCACATTGAAGTAAGTAGTAACACTATGTGAGTATGTATTTGATCCTGGATATTTGTTTTGTGGCAGTTGAAAGGTTTTGAGTTCATAAAAGCCCTTCATCTTGATCCAGTCCCATTTGACCAGGACCGTGACCTTATCACACCAACATTTAAGAAGAAGAGACCTCAGATGCATAAATACTACAAGGTACACATACATATTTCAGCCATTTGGAGTGGGACTTTGAACCTTGGACTTCATTTTTCTGATGGAGTTCTTATCTTCCTTTTTCACTGACTGCAATTTATTTATTTTTTGTTCACAGAATAATATTGACGAAATGTACAAGTCAATAAACAACAAAACCAGTGCGTAAGATATTACTACTTGGAGCTACTGCTTCTTGGAGACGTTTTTTTCTTCATGCGATTTCGCTTTCTTTTCCTCAAACCTTTCCTTGATTCTATTAATTCTTTTTCATAGATAGCTGCTGAACTGAACTGAACTGTAGAAGGAAAGCTTAGGTAAAACTATAGTTAGAACAATATCAATTTTGCAATATACTTAGGGTGGGTTTGGTAGGGTGGGTTTGGTAAAGCTTTTAATTTTCGAAAGTAGCTTATGAAAGTTGTTTTTTAAAAGATAGCTTTTTAAAAGTCGTAGTACGTGTGTTTGGTAAAATAAAATAAAAATAGTCTTTTAATAAGCACAACCAAGTGTTTTTAACAATCAAGCCTAACCAAATTGATCACTCACACGCGCTTCTCTCTCTTTACATTATTTTCATTTTTTCAAATTTAGAATCCCTGAAATTTTATTCCTTCCTTATTTCACTCACACACGCTTCCTTCTGCATCTTTTTTCCATTATTCTTCTTTCTCCTCCTATTCTCATCATTCTTATTCTTCCTCTCCATCAACTCCACATGCTTTTTCCAATGATGATGACGGTGATGGCTGTGGCGACAACAACAACAAGGAGGAGGACAATGAAGACACAGCAGCGACGATAATGATAATGGCAACGACAACAATAGGAAAAAGAAATTAAAACTACAAATAGGAGGAAGAAGAGGAGTAGCAGTAACAGAAAGATGGAGTACATTTGAATTCAAAATCCGTTTCTATTTTCATGAAAATCCAATTTAACTTTTATATATTACAATCTGTTTCTACTTTTATTCAAAATTCGTTTCTACTTTCATTCAAAATCCGTTTCTGTTTGAGCTAAACAAAACCTAGGCGTGGGTCTATCACCAAAATCACGCCTAGGCGTAAAAGAAAATTCGTTTCTACTTTCATTCAAAATCCGTTTTTGTTTCATGAAAATCCAATTCAGTTTTTAATTCAAAATCATTTCTGTTTTCATTCAAAAACCATTTCTGTTTCATTCAAAATCTGTTTCTGTTTTCCTGAATATCCAATTTAGTTTTTTATACTAAATCCGTTTTTTTTTGTTCTAAATCTGTTTTTGCTTGTCTTCAAAATCCGTTTCTGTTTTTTAAAAATAACCAATTCAGTTTTTTTATCAACAACAACGACACTAACAATAACAAGAACAACACCAATAATAACAGGAACAACACCAACACTACCAACGAAAAAGAAGAAGAAGGAAGAGGAAGAGGAAGAGGAAGAGGATGAGGACGAGGACGAGGACGAAGAAGAAGAAGAAGAAGAAGAAGAAGAAGAAGAAGAAGCAGCAGCAGCTACGGCGGTGGATGCAAGAAGAAGAAGCTACGGCGGTGGATGCGCGTTTTAAATTTTGGGAGAAAAGCACGCTTGTTTTGGAAGAGAAGCGTGTGTTTTTCACGTTATTTGAGTGAAAGTTGGTTAAAAATACTTGGTTGAGCTTGCTCAAACACCCCTCCGAAAAACTTTACCAAACTCAGCCTTAGTCTTGCCACATTATTGAGCGGAAAGTTGGATGTTGAGAATGTGCATGTCGAGCTTCATGCTGCATCGTTGCATTTGCATGTGATCCACGGTACTGAGTTACACATTTTTATGGGAATGCTAGCAAACTAACGTTTTTTTAGTCAACACTAGTTCATTAGTTAATTATTTTCATTTTTTTGTTTAATTTAAATTTTAGACCCTAAATCATAAATTGTTAATCTTAAACCATACATTATAAATTTCAAACTTTGAGTTTTTCAAAAAATAAAAAAATTTTAAAATTGAAAAAAAAGGTGGTTATCAAAAAGTTGGTTTTTTATACCTTTTCTTAATTATATATGCAGGAGAGTTTATTTTCATTCATGTTACGTGTACAAAACTTCAGTTAATAAGTATTTTATAAAAGTTACCCTTGTTTAATTACTCATTTAATTTCTCAAGTTTAAGAAGCCCCAAAAGTTTAGTTGCCACTCGCCTGTATATTTAAGAGTATATTTAAGGTACTGAAAATATAAAAGAAAATTTCAATAACTTTTAGTAAATGGTCCCTTTAATAGTGTCGAAATGTGTGGGTAGATTTGGGTGGGTGTGTATGTGGGGAAATATAAATTACTGAAGATCGGGGAAATTTAATCTCTTCTAATCTTGGTGAAGGCGGATATAAGAAAACAAAAGAAATAGGTTACATGTTACAACATTCGGTTATGGTGCCCCTTAGAAAACAAAAGAAATAGGTTAGGGTATTTCCTAGCCACCTTGTTACCTCGCCAAAACACAGCTGAAGCAAGCAGAGTGCACCCTTACAACTTACCAACATCATCAGAGTAGATAATTACATCAACGCAGACTTTATTCAATTTAACTGTTGCTTGAATATTGAATCGTCGTACTCACTAGAGGATACGATAGGCAAAGACATGAACTGCAATGCAAGCAGCTCATCTCTGCTATACTTCAACCTTTGATCTATGCCAAAACAAACCAGAAAACTTAAGTCAATATCACATAAAAAAATAATGTCATCTCAAAGATTATGAAGGCAACAGAAATTAGTAATACCTATAAAATCAGGAGAGATAGATATGTTTTCTTTCTTCTTAGCAGCTTGCGTAGTCCTTGAAGTTGATCGAGATGGAGAGGGTTGGTTTGGTCCACCTTGGTGAAGAGGAACAATGGTAACAAGTTCATGCTGCACTTCAATTTCTGGATGAATTCTACAGAACGACCTGACAGTGTCCTTAGTCAAGAGCCAACAACCTCGGAGGTCCATCAGTTTCAGTGTTTGAGGAGGTTTAAACATATCGAGCCCATAATTTGTCAATACCGCATCACGAATACTAAGACTTGTCAATTTAGGAATTGATGATAGATAGTAAAGCGAGATGTCTGCAAGTGAAGCACTTTTAAGAGATAAATATCTCAGCTCTTGGAAGCTTGACAAAGGCTTTAAAGCTTCATCCCTAACTCGTGTGTGCTCCAAATTCAGTCTTTCTAATTGTTCAAGACTTTGTAGAGCTGTTAGAGAGTGCGGCAAGTCGAGGTCGGTACTTTCCTGCTGCAAGAATCCTGAGTACATTACATACAAATATAATTAGCATCAGAGCAGCCATTGTATACATAACGATCAGCATGTCGAGTAAGCATATACCTTTTATGTTCGTATTGCTAAGGTCAACAACCTTTAACGAAGGCATCATGCTGATAAACATGATGGCAGCATCATCCACCAGTGTCTCAGATAATGAAAGCATCTCAAGATTGGGAACATGTCCAGCTAAAATCCCTATGCCAGCAGAGCTGACCTTAGTACCATTCAGATTCAAACTTTTCAAGTTTGCACCAACATCTGCGATCATCTCAATCGAATCATCAGTGACCATGCAAGAACTGAGATTGAGCTGTTCTAGTACTTTCAATTTACTCAAGAAGAAGAACTTGCCAAGGCCGGTATGGGCTACATCGAGAGAGGACAGCACATTTGTATTGGCGTGTAAGAGAAACTCGGATTCACTCCGGAATGTAGCTCCGGAGAGAACAAGTTTCGTCAAAGGAGCTTTATCATCTTCAAGTATAGAATCAATAGTGCAATTACTCATGTTGAGGCATTCAATAGATGATAAATTAGGCAATTTAGTGACACTAGTCCAAGCAAGATTTAGATAGGTTAACTTGGGGAACTTATTGAGAATATTAGCACCTTCATTCGATACCTTACTACCCCATAGATCAAGATATTCTAGCTTTTTCAGTACCTAAGTTTTCATGAAGCGAACAAAACACAATCAATAATAGCATGTTGCAGAACAAAGCCGATACAAATCCATAAAGGATGAAGATAAAAGAAAAAGTAACCTGTAGGGAAGTTAACGAGATGTCATCAACAGGTAAGCCACCTAAGTCGAGAAGAGTGAGGTTTTTAAGGGAGGCAAGAAGTTTGATGCCTTTGGCGGTGACAGCTGTTTGCGAGATGCGTAGTTTCTGGAGGTTGGAGAGAGAGAGAATGTGATGAATAGCAGCGTCGTTGAGCTTGAAGCAGTTAGAGAGGTGCAAGTGGTTAAGGGAAGCCATTCCAGAAAGAGGCCAAAGAGAAGAAGAAGTGATTCTGTGGCAATCGGAAAGGTTCAAATACCGCAAGTGCCGAAACGCTCCCAAGTACGCAATCCATTCAGCATCGACGCTGTTATCGCCTCTCAAATCAATTTCTTCGGCGCTATGTTTGAACACCTCCAGCAGCGAGGGGTACAGGAGGCGCCGGGACAGCAGGCGGCGGATGAGGGCGT
Organism: Stylosanthes scabra; assembly: GCA_036250425.1. Classification (NCBI taxonomy): domain Eukaryota; kingdom Viridiplantae; phylum Streptophyta; class Magnoliopsida; order Fabales; family Fabaceae; genus Stylosanthes; species Stylosanthes scabra. Next base: position 97,710 of record JASCZI010060457.1, read on the forward strand.
CGGCGAGATGAGAAGGGAGATGGTCGAGGGTCCGCCTCTGCATCCGCCATTTCTGGACGGTGTCTCTGCTCTGGCACGCAGCATCTATGCACAGCCTCACCAATTCGCTTTCACTCTTCCCCTTCGTCATCATCTCCATCTGTGTCTGTGTGCTGTTTGGGGTTTTGACTTTGATCTGGGAATGGGATCCAGAAGAAGCTTCTTTGTTCTTGTGTGCAAAATCATGAGAACATGGGCCTCTGCCATAACCCCTTGGGCTTCAAGTAACGTGCCCCTCTAGCTTTCCTTTCTGTCAAAACCATTTTAAGTTTTTTTTTTTTCATTGACTTTTTTTTCCTGCAACATATGCCTCCGCCATTGTCAGGTAATTCGCCGCATATTTAAACTCCACTTAAGATCGCTAGTAAAAATTAGTTACTGGCTTACTGCATATACAAGACCATATGTGCTCTCAAGACAATGATAAGTTTAGTATAATGTTTTAAATGTTTATATTTAATAAATATAAAATAAATACATTAAGAATTTAAATTTTTTATTAATTTATTATTTTTTAAGATAAATATATGAAAACTTCGACTTTGTGTATTCTACCCAACAAAATGACAAAATAATTTTCTACAAAAAATATTGTAGTAACATATTAACTAAATCCTTAAATTAAATCCACACAATTATTATTGAGCATAATCAATTCTAAAGGAAAATAAAAGTGACAAGGTTGTACAAGACATTTTCATTTAAAGGATTATAAATTGTTTTGTTGTATGTAGCTAATTTGCAGAAGCTTTCAAATTTGCAAGTTTTGTTTTCTGTTTGATGAGGCTTTCGTTGGAAAAACGTCCGTTTAGGTAAGTTGTGTATGGTATATTCACAAGAACAAGCATTGTTGTGAAAGAACAAGAAGTATATGCAAGGTTCATGCGAGAGATAGTCAAATGCAATTGTTTTAGAAATTTTGGTGCACATATCTGAATAAATCGCACCAACAAATTTGCAAATCAGAATTGCACATCACAAAGACATATATTACCATTGCACAAAATGTTGCAAAGCTTACAACATCACAACACAGAAAAGATATGCATCCAAAGCTGTTAAAAAAAATACAAGTGATGACTCTTCTCTGAACTCTTCCATGTATTGCATTGACAAGTTTCCCATTTTTGAAACTCGTCAACAATAGCTCTTCTGTTTTTCTGTCTTGTCTTGTATCACTCACTCACTCACTCACTGTATATAAGTTGTAAAGCGGAGAAGAAAGAGGATGAGCACTTATTGGTCTCTTCACTCCTTTCTGCTCCGGTCCTTCCATCTTATATATACTCTACCTATTTTTCTTAAATAAAACCTAATCTACTTAAATGCAAAATACACAAGAGAAAAAGATTTAACAACCAAATGGAAGAGGAAAATGAAAAGAACCTCTTCCACTCATTGCTGCACATCTCTTACACAACACAGCAGAAACATTCATTCAACTTGTTCAATCTCAGGCCAACGAGTAGTTAGCAATGGAGACATCAGCTTGAGAGGCAGCATGAATGTAGACAAACTCAAGGCTTTTACCAGCTGATAATGTGGGAAGCCACGATGGGAAAGTGTATGAGTCCCCAGACTTTGTGAGACCCCAGATTGGACCATAAAGTTTGGAAATTGAAAGATTCAAAGACTTGAGATCCTTGGTGGATTTGTTTGTCACAACTGTTGAGTATCTGTAGTATGTTTTTCCACCGGCAACCCATGAAGTGGTCATTTTCTGTTCAATTGATATTGGACTTGCTCCTGAAGCTGAAACACATTTGCCTTTGGTTAAGTTTTCAATCACAATTCACAACTATACTATGATTTACATATGACAATAACCAATGAGTACCTGGAGTAGGAGTTAACTTGGGACTAGCATGGGTTGGTTTGGGCTTGGTGACAACAGGCTTGGGAACTGGAACAGCAACTGTAAGGAAGAAAATCATACTTGGTTAATTACTAATACTAGTTTAATTTCAAATCAACCTAGAAAATATTTGGCACTGATGAATGTATACCTGGAAGGAGCTGTTTATAGCCACCATGACCTCCACTTAATCTTGCTAGAATGCCAATCAGAGGAGCATTGTTGTAGGTTGCTGGCTCAGTTTGCTCATAGTTGTCCCTTTCATCAGCAAAGTTATCATATGCATCAGGTCCACCAACAAGAGCACCGGTGAGTTGGTTGGGGTCACTTTTCTTGCTGCTAAACCAAGTTGCATAGCCTCCACGGCAGCTGACAAATGAAGGGTTAACCTTGATGGAAACAATTGATGAACCTCTGTGGTGAGTTCTCTGAGGAAAGTTGTTCCCATATCCCACCATGTAACTGGTGGCTCTTGGGTTGTCCCCAAGAATGTAATCCACCTGAGACTTAGCAAGATTGAGAAGCTCAGCAGGAGCAACATTGCCAGAAGAACACCTCAAGTTTCTTCGAGAGGAAGCAAGGTAATCAGAGTAGACAGTGGCTAAGAAAGATGCACTTGTCACAAACTGCATATTGTTCCATCTCTGGCGGAAGATGAGGCCACCGGGTGTCTTCTGAACGTTGCGAGAACCCTTTCCAAGGCATGAACACATGAAATACTCAGCCTTCTGATGATACTTTTCAAACACTGCTGCATTGTGACCTGCTTTCCCTTGCATTAGGAACTTGGCTACAAGTGTTTGAACCCCGGCATACTTAACGTCCCAACCAAATTCACTCATGCCCCAACCAGTTCCACCCATGGAATCTCCGTTTCTACCAAGGTAATCCAAGTAGTATTGGTTGTTAGATGCTTGATACAACCACGCTGCAGCCCACAGCAACTCGTCCTGTGGGTCCAATTACACACAACATGTTCATTTATTTTCTAAATATTGTTTTTAGGCAATTCAACAAGCATAGTAATTAGTAATTCTTACATTGTAGCCACTGATGGATCTGTAGTACTTCTGTGCAACTGTAATACTGCTGTCATATTTACCTCTGTATTTATCCGCAAAATCAAATAACTGAAATTCATCAAGATTATTATCATTAGTTAATTATCAGCACTAGTTACTTGTATAGAATGCCAAGCGTAAATGTTAAGTGGATTGGCATATATGGCATCCTTATTTAATAGGTGCAACTAACACACATACGATACGAGATACGAGATAGCAGAGCAGAGTAATGAAGCTGAGAAGAGGTGCTATTAATTAAATGCAGCATGTTTTCTTCACGTTCACGTTCACGAATAAGGGGAACACATAGACTGACAGAAACAGTAACAAGGGTAGATGGGCCAGTCAAAAAGGTAACCGCACCTAAAGCAAAAAGGTCCAATGAAACGGTTGTAGTAATAAACTAAAACTACCAACATCCTGACATGGCATTAAAGGCTGATGAACAGGAACTAGCCCATTTAAAGTTTGATTTCAACCGAAAAGGAAAGGAGGATTGCACCGACAGTGTTGTAGCCACGTTACATGGCATAATGGTAATATACTCTATGCCAGTGTCCTCAATATATGCTTTTTGTGTGATGTTGAATGAATATACCCTTCAAGGGGACGGTTAGGATCTGGTACCACTTAAATATCAATTATGTACGGTTAATACTGTCTATGGCCGTGATTAAAAAGGCAATACTGCCCCTTCCCGAATCCATGACATGACAGGGCTCATCTCTTTTATATGTTTCTGTTCACATTCAATTCAAGTGTTCACCATATACAAACCAATTTTGTTTTGGACCCCAGTCACTATATTTAATAGCACTACCAATTTTTTTTTTTTTTAAAAAGGGTACTAGCATTAGAGAGTTAGGGCTCTTTTTATTTCAAGTGTGAGTTAGAGTTAAATCTTTGTTAATAAATACTTAAAAATACTAATACTCCTAGATGATAAGACTAGACCCTAAGGACGAAAAGAACAAACAAGCAAGTTTGCAAAACGTATTTTTATGGGTCCCAAAAATATTGGGATGTTATCTCCATATTGTGCTAAAGAAAATACAAGTTATATTATCACCTTCCATTTTAATTTCTTTTCTTCCTCAAAGCAACATTATCATTATCACTTAGCTCCACAAATAATTTTGAAAGCAAATGTCTAAAATAAAAATGAAATATAAAAACATTTACCTTCTTTTAAATAATAATAATAATATCACCAAGTATTATAAAGTTTCAGTTATAAATGCAGGTCTAACCCCAAACGACCAAGTTGCTGGCCATAACAGCTCTGACAAAAGTATCATAAAAGTGTAACCGCTTATTAACTCCAACAGTTTCAAGAACTCACCGCTCAAACCCTCAAACTGCTGCTAGTATTTACAGTTTTTTTTTCTTTGCCCACCTAGTATATACAGTTGAATGCTATATATCACTGTTACATGCATCTTACCAGCCCCCCTTTTTTTTGGTGTTTAAAGTAAAAAAAGATCTTTAAAAATATATAAAATTATGTGTGTGCATCTATATATATACACTTGAGAGGGACATAAAAAATTATTAGTATCCTTTTTGTATGTATATGACTATGACTATATCCCACACTTCCTTCAATTTTTAATTAAATAAATAAAGGCTAGTTATGAGTAAAAGACTAAAGTGTATTAAAGTTTAGAATATTAGAGTGCTTAAACAAGAATGTAAATAATATTATACCTGATAGGCATGGCGGAGAAGCTCAGCGGAATAAGAAGGATTAGAGTGACGGAAAACAATGGAAGCAGCAGCCATTGCAGCGGCAGTTTCTCCGGCGAGATCTGAGCCAGGGTTGCTTGGATCAATCTTGTAAGCGCGACGGTCAGTAGTCATGTCCTCTGGTCTTTGCCAACAGTAGTGGTCACTGTTACCATCTCCCACCTCTCCGTAGAGGACATTGGGTTCAGGATGGGCTTTTATGAAGTAGTCAGTGCCCCACTTCACAGCTTCCATGGCATGACCAAGCTCTCCACTAGCAGCCATTTGCTTCCCATACTCTATGATGCTCCACGACATCATTGTAACAGTGAATGCCATGGGTAACCCAAACTTTACATTGTCCCCTGCATCATAGTACCCTCCTACTAGATCTACCTGCATTCATCATCGACAGAGACACACAATTCAATAGTAGCTCAAATGACATTTGTCCTGAATAAGTAATTTTTGACCAACTAACTAAATAAAATACTATTTTAATCTTAAATAAAATTTTATTTCAGATAATTTTTTATATTATTTGATATCGTTACTTATTCAAATAGTGTTACTTTAAAAAATAATAATAATAAAGATAGAGAGAGGGATAATTTAGTAATTTAGTTACCCCGCTGGCCTTGCCGTCTTGGAGACCAGAATGGGATCTCCAAGTGACTCTCTGGTTATGGGGTAGAACACCAGATCTCTGAGCTTCAAAGAACAGAATGCTTTTACTCAGAGCTTGCCCGTAGTCATGACCACCAATGGCGGAATATGGACATAAAACCAGAAACACTACTGGCAAAATGGAAATGAGCTTCACAAGCTTCTCCATCACACAGAATTAAAACACTCTCACACAGGAAGACCAAATTAAGGGCAATGCCTATAAGTAGTGGCAGCTGAAGCTTCTGAAATTCCCACCAAATGAGGAGGGAAGAAAGAGAGAAGCTTCGGGGAGGGAGAGAGAGTGAGTGTGTGTGTGTTTATACGAGTGAGTAGCGGGATTGGAAAGTGAGGTGCTCGAGGCTCTATATATTAAGGACAATACTCAAGAGGGTAGAAATTAAAAATTAAAAAAAAAGAGAAGTTATCAAGAACCAGGAAATGACACTCATTCATTAAAGAATTTATTATATTAATATTTTTATAAATTAAATTAAACCAATTTTATGATTTGTTTCGCTGCTGGATTATGAAGTGGCTGAGAACGTTTTTGATGAGAATGGAACAATGCCATGTGATGGGGTCGGTGTGGAATTAAAACTATTTGGTAGAATCAAAATTACTTCCCAACCATAAATAAAATGTTAATGTGAATGTGAACTTTTTTAACTCATTAAATATGAGAGCCAACAAGGTGTGTTTGTCTCCACTCTCTCTCTTAATTTTACTCTCTTGTTCAACCTTTCTTTTTCCCCGGCCAGGAATTTGCAACTTTGTCCCAAACTCCAATTAATTCGAATCCTACCTGTGTTGCCTATCTAATTGTAGTAAATTAGTTTTTCAATGATATAGTTATATACACTTAGTTTCGAATAGTTTATTCTCTAATAAACTCCATTGGAATCCTCTTGTTTAACTTGATTAAGCATTGTCTTTAAAAATTTTAAAGTATGTCTCTAATCTAGTTAATAAATTAAATAATTTTTTTAGCATTGTGAACATATTTTTAGTATGTAATATTAGGATACGCTTGAATTAAGGTACATAATTTGGTAAAGAGAAAAAAATAAAGAATTTTTTTTATAAATGATTGAATGTCTATTGTGTACAATATATCATTTTATTCTTTTATTTTAAAAATAAGATTAAATTTTTATTTTCTATTCTATGTATATAAAAATATTTTCAATTATTCTTTAATTAACTATTTAATTTTGTATGGCATTTGTCCTATTTTTTAAATAGAAATTTTGAATTTGAGTTTTTTTAAAAATATATTTTCGGAAAAAAAATTATAAAGGAGTGAAATTTAGGTAAATCTTGTAAAGAAGTTGGAAATGTAAACTCAAAAGCAGAGGGGTAGTATTGTTACATTGTAGTAGTGTTAGGGTGGTGAGTGCTTGAATGGTGACATTGAGAGGCATGGTTAGTTGTCGGTGAGAAGAGAAGAGAAGAGAAGAAAACAAATTGTAGCATGATACTCACAAGGGGGTCCAGATAGAAGCACATGACTATCAAGGTACGTGGGGAATGAGCATTGGTTTCTTACTGCCTAATTGTCAATAATGTTTGACCCTCCAACCATTCCCAATTCCCATTTCCCAATCCCACCCTTATTAACGTTTTGCTACTAACTTTGATCATCAAACAATACTAATCCCCATGTTAAATGTTCCTTTTCTTCAACAAATGCCTTGGTAAACTCACCCTTCCATAATTTGCGTACTCATGTACACCACCATTCATGCTCCGTATTACCGTTAATACGCGTGGATTTTTTTTGTTTTAAATATTAGACTTATATAAAGTATGTCATTAATAATATGAGTTTAATTTTGATCTACTGACAATATAAAGTGTTTTACATAATCATTCAATTAGATTCATATATTTATTTAACTTCAGAAATAGTAAATTTAAAAATTAATTATTTTTTATGATATAGTAACATATGATTACATATACGTGTAAAATTCTTTTATATTGACGGTGCATGAAAATTAAATTCTAATAATATTCTCAAACATATTATAATTATTTGTTAAAGAAAAAAACACCTTAACTAATAATACTATACTACTCCTGGATTGCTTATACTTTTTTTTTTTAAATTGAGATTGCATGTACTTTATTGATTGGGAAGGTACCAGGCTGCTGCGCATGTTAAAAGAGGAGCTGTAGTTCACACACAAATTTCAAATTATTGCAGGGGAGCGCACATTTACATGAGTAAAAAATTATCGGAATTCTTCTTGTTTTTTTTTTTTTTTCTTTTTGGAATATTATCAGGCTTATTTGGTGTAGGACAGTAGGAGTCAAAATTAAATAAGGTAGAAATGGAAAAGGTAATAGCAATTCGAAGGGAAGAGATGGTGTAAATTTGACTCGCAGGTAAGTAAGTGTATGATTGTCATGGGATCAAGCTGTGACAAAATTGAAAAAGTAATAAAGTGAAATAATAGAAATAGAAAAATAGTTATAAATGTAGGCAATAGTAATTAATCTCATTTTATTATATATTGTCTAAATTCGTCGTAATGTAAGGCAGGACAACCCGACATCAAACCATCCTCAATCTTGAGTTGAGTTATCATCATCCACTTCAGATGTCTCACTATATATGATTCTATTTCCACCGACACCATCTCAAATCATATCATGGCCTTAAAAATAGAAGTGGCTGAGTTTCGATTTCACAGAGGATGGATTAAACCTTAAACTTACTTTACTGCTATCAGTTATTTAGTTTAACCAACTAAAATATTCCAATTTTCTTTTTCCCTGATTATTGCTAGCTACTTTGCTCCATATATTATAAAATTTATTTAAACGACAAGAAAGAAAGGAGGGGAATTAAAAATGAGAAAGAAGGATATGGTCAAAACCAAAAGAAGGGGCCGTGGTCATGTCTGAGCGCTTTATTCCCAACCGCAATCAACGGCCTCCGCCCAAAATGAGATTAAATTGCCAAATCTCTCTCTTTCACACAACCTCTATCCCAATTCTCAATCCCTCCTTCTTCTTCTTCTTTTGTTTTCTTTATTATTTTACTTTTTAAAAAGTGAACTCAACATATTGACACGTCCTGCATAAGTCAAAGAAGCAAGATTCCGGAATAACTGCCAAGCTCCGGCTCTGTCACGCTAATAAGCATAATATTTTCCATTTCTCACCGTTCGGTTCACGTTCTCCAACCTTTTTAAACTAATATTTTCTTTTAAAAAACATTTTTTAAGGATAAATAAATTCATACGATAACTATTGTTAAGTGCAATGGTTCCTTACAACTAGTTTTAACCATGAAATGAAATCTTTCATTGCCTTAGTGGAAAATTTTCTGCTGCTTGAGACCCTAACATTGTGTCCCCCCTCCTTCCTTTTTCCTTTAGATGAGTGCGTTAGGTATTCTTTTCAAAGTTTTCGGCACTGACCCTAATTTTGGCACAAGACGATAAACTTAAGCCTAAGTACTTTCCACTTAGTCCAATTAATTTGTTAGTGGTAGTAACTAACTAATCAATTGGGCTCTGAGATGATACCAAACATCGTGCACAAATTAAATCAAACTCTTCAAAGTAATGTTATCCAAATAAAACAGGATACTGCTACAACTTACGAGAGTATAACTACTTGCCAGTTCAATCTTATTAACTTATCAATGGAACCTAGCCAGAATTTTTTATTTTACTTGCCACATTGATCATTTAGTGCAACCTGAACTGAACATTTTCAAATCTTACCTAAGAACCGTATAACCAAATGAAGCCGTATATTGGTTGAAGAATGAATAATTTGAAGAGAAGATTAGTTGTAGATTGTAATGAGCAGAGCAAGGCATTGGTCAAGAGTTAAGAGCATAGCTTCCTTCTTCTTTACTTTTCACCTTTTCAGATAATAATCACAAACAGAATTTAAGGAATTGAGTAGGTGAAAAGTGAAATTTCCCTGTGTAACAATTAACAACCTAATAATTATCAACCAAAAACACAAATCAACCCCGAAGAAAACAAAAAGGAAAAAACACAATAATCGCTCTTTAACTATCAATTTTATTCCTCTGTAATTTCTTTTTAGCAGCCTCGTTACCTAAAAGAAAACATTTTTTTTTTGGACAGAAACTTAAAAAAAAACATTAATTTGTCTACTTGGAACTTTATTCCACTTGTACCTTAATAGTAAGTAGCTAGGAAAGTGGAGAATGTACCTAAATATTGAAAGTTCGAATATGTAGAGTCTCCAATAAATTAAATTAAAAATAAATTTAGGTATAAATATATTCATGCATTCATTCATTTTATTTTTATATTAAATAGATTAACGCGTTAAGCACAGAAATAATAAAATTTAGGCTGTTTAGCTAAAAAATTTTAAGCATAAAAATAATGAAATTTAATATAAAAAATTTGAGTCATAATAAAAAAAATTATTTTTATTGAAATTGATATATATATATATATATATATATATATATATATATATATATAAAATGTTGCCGCTAGATTAAATATATAATTATAAAAGTAGGTCTAATACAAAATAATTAACAATGCAGTACAGTCTCTTAAAAAAAAATTCATTTATTTTAATTGCTCCAGTTGGTACTCCAATTTTCTCGGTTGTTTGGGGTCAAGCATTAAAACTTCGTACTCCATGAAATCGAGGCACCCTCCATTCATGATGTAGCACAAGACATAGATGTAGATTGTGTCTTTAGATCAGGTAAGAAACAACTAACTGCTTCCTTTCGTTTGACACATGTATTGTTTTTGCTATCATTTGACATATGTCTTGGTATCACTTAACATGCATTTTTCCAAGTCCTTATTAACATAATCAATGATCAACGTTCAACTGATAGAGATTTCTCATGTCATGGATATAATAATATAAGAGGCACCTAATATGAATGGTTACCAAGTACCAACTATTAAATCATAAAGAAAAAAGATGGGCAAAAATTAAAGGGTAAAATGGAAATTCTCATTTAAAACAATACTAGTTAATTATTTACTAAAACAATAATTTAAAAATTCGTAACATAAAATCCAAATATATAACTTCAGAAAATGATGGTAAGGATACATTATCCAAAAAAAAGCATAACAATATAGAAGCACCTCAAACATCTTTTCAAGCAATTAATTGTCTTACATTACAAATATCGTATATTTCAAAGATATATATATATAATTTCAATACTAATTTAATACAATATTAAAATCTATTTAATCTAAGATGAATATTACGGTACCATCTGTTTTTGAAAGGGCAATTTATCTTCTATTAGTTTATAATTAACTCAATAAATAATTTTTTTACGGTCGAAATATATACTACTACTTATCTACCTTCTATTTTTTAGTGAATTTGATTTAAAATGACTATATAGAATAAAAAAATAATATATTATATCACTTGTTCTTTTTGTATGACAGGAGAGAACGAAAAAAGAAAATTTTATATTATGTACTCATCTCTTAGGAAATAACATAAAATATCATAGAAAATCCTTATTTGAATAAGATTATACGTTAAACACTAAAAGAAATTATTTATTAAGTTAATTGTGAACCAATAAGTTAGAGAAGATAAATTACCTTCTCAAAAAAAGAGAATACCATAGAATTCACCTTAATCTAATCTAACAGAGTGATGTAATTTATTTACAAATATGATTTTTGGATGATCCATCCAATACCAATTATTATATTAGAAGTATCCGAATATATACGGATTAGATTTTGCCTTTAACGCGTGGTGTTTGTTAGGACTCCAAGCATTCATTCATGCATAGACATAAAGCTTAAAAACAGTGGGGCTTGATTATAACATCCCCACCCCAAAAAACAAAGTGGGGCGCCTTCCTCATGCTGATCATCAGCGAGGGAAATAATGATTTAAATGAATTCACCAAAGTGACAAACCACTCTCATGAGAAAGACTAATAGAAACCTAAAATATACAAGGATGAAGAAAGGGAATATTAGTATTTGCAGGTATTATTACAACTAAGTGGATTTTCGAAGGATATAGAACGTTGAATATTTATAAGTAGTATGAGATATTTTTTACTGTATGAGATAGCTTTTTATATTAAGTTAAGTTCATCTAATTTTAATTCTAAGATAAAATCAGAGTCTATTCATCTTCATGTTAATGTTATTGGATTACTCACCTATTTATATTTACACTTTAGACAATCATCCATAAATACAAGAGACAAGTATTATAAATCCTAGATAAGATCCCGAATCTCATCCATTCACAATAGTAAACATTTTATATATATTTTACTTTCCCATGATATAAAAGGTTAATGTAATTTGTCTGACTTTTACTATCTACATTTCACATAATGTATTGAGGAAGTTGATCAACTAGAAAAATTTTTAAAAAGAAAGAAAAATATATCCTTTTTTTTCCCTACGAGAAGTAAGAACAACATAATTTAGATATAGAAAAAGATACTTGTTTAGAAATATTTAGGAGTTAGGACCCGCTAAAGATACTAAAAATGTATCTAAAGATACAAGGGCCAGCCTCGCCCATTCACCCCTTCCATTACCTTATTAGCTACGTTCCAACAATATCCCTCAATCATTTGGAAATGGAATCATACCACAGAATTTCTAAAAATGATTTTCTTGTCTATATATTTTCATAATCTGATTCACACCCTTAAGTACGTACAGGAGAAAATATAAGTATAGATCAGAGGAGGAGCAACAGCGCATCAGAGATAGAAAAATTATTGCATGTAATACCCATAATAAAATAATTATTAAGAAATAACTTTATGATCCTTCCTATAATTATTTAAAATAATAACAGCCTGCGAGATTTAATTTTCTAGGCTGGATAATAGATATGAATGTTGGACCAGGTTGTAAATTACAAGGGTTCATATGCATAACGCTTATTCCCTTCAATTATTGATAGCGATGACAAGTATAATAAGTGCAACCTGTAATTTTGTTCGTTAACATTATTGTAATTATTTATTTACCTTAATGATGTTATTGTAATATAATTATTGAAACATACATCATTATTGATTATTATTATAATTGAGTTGTATAAGTATAACGACAATGACAATAATTCGCATCGACAAAACCCATCACTCAATTGAATGCTAATTGGAGATAGCTATAATTCATGCTAGTCCATTTTTTAAAATAATCTTTTGCATTGGATTTCAAGGTGTATTAAGATATAGAGTGTTGCTACTTTCTAGGAGTAACAAAACTTGAAGTGGTTCATCAAAATTAAAGTTCAAATTAAAGTTGAGACATTTGTGTCTTCAATTATATTATCATTATAAAATTCTGCAATCCACTACTGTACCGTATACAATAATGGAACAATTAATTATTCCACCGCAAATAACGGCTCTGGTTGCTCATAAATTCGGAATTTTACGGCTGATGGAAGCGAACCTTTAAATTTGTAGTCTAGTTAACACTCCTGTTTAGTGCGTTAAGATTTCATAATATTAGTATCTTTGTGTTAGCCATTAATTTCAATTCCTAATTAATATATCTTAAAGAGAAAGAGAAAGGCATTCATATCGTCCTACAAGTAGAAAGTTGTTTATTATTTTGGTGGGGGTGGTTCAATATAATGTTTTGAGTAATACTAGAGAACCAACATTAGGGAATAAATAGGGAATCAATAAGTATAATTAGAAAAATAGTGAATAGTAAAAGGAAGAGAAAAAATAATATTCTCTCCTTATTGTTTTTCTAATATTGACTCTCAAGACATTCTCTAATATTTCTCTCTGTCCACCCCTATAATAAGATATTATATTCTCAAATTAAAGTTAAAGGTAGTCCTCTAGTTAATTTTGTTTATGATTATGATACTTTTCGCGATGTTATACTCTTATGGTTTAATTAACTTTCTAATGAAAAGGATTACCAACGTTTTACTGAGACGAATTATGTATTGAACGTGTTGATTGATTAGACAGTGCAATCAACTTGTAACAATAGCTAATTGGTTCATTACCTGCGCTATTATTGGTTATTACATTTCACTGTCTGATTGAGTCGCTTCTATCTCTCTCGTTTTTTTTTTGTTTGGACTTGCTTCTATCACGTTAAAAAGCTTGTGTCTGATTGACTCTTGCAAGAATCACGATCCTGTTTTGTTGAACTAGTAAAGTGACGCACCCCAAATAAATAATATATTAATTAAGAAATAACAATATAGCGTAGAAATTTGGTGGTTTGTGGTAGTGGAGGATGCATATTTGGAAGAAAAAGAGAAAGAAAGGATGAAAGATGGGATAGGATTACGATTTTGTTGGATGGTATAAATTGGGAAGATTATCTAATTAGAGAGGGTGTGAGTGTAGTGTGGGGCTAACTGCATCTGCATATGCATGCCGAGTGCTGACATAAAAAAATCCTAACTTCCAAGAGGTCCCCACTAACGGTAATCAACTTTGGGTTTCACCCTTTTCTGCAACTAACTTCATTCTTCATTATTTACTTCACACATCTACATTCTAGAGTTTGCCCTAACAGTAATACATCGATGATCACCCCTTTCCAAATATTAGGAATTAATACTTGTAGTGAAAAATTAGCTAGAATTGTTTTAACTATAAGATAAATATAATGTTAGTTACTTAAGGAAACATCATTAAAAGGGTGCATATGCTATAGTGGGGAAAAAAAGTGAATAAAATGATTTTTTTTTTTTTATAGATAATCTAATCAAACTCTACAAAAATTGGCGGGAAGAGATAGTGGATTACTGGATTTGGTAAACTTCTTTAGCTGCATTTTTTTTTTGGGTAGGTTTCTTTAGTTAGATTTGTTAAAGGCTGGAGCCAAAAAGCGATTTTCACACTGCTTTAAAAAAAAAAGAAAAAAGAAAGGAATGTAAATACGTAATTTCCATCCATTATAAAAAAATTTATTATTAGGGTTGAAATTAAGCGGGGCTAACTCAACCCCAAAAGCTAACTCATGGAGTGGGGAATGTCACTTATATTCACTCAAGATTCCATATTTTTCGTAGATGTGAGACTTGTAATATTTATTTTTACAATTAATTTTGGTGTACACCTCCAACCAAGTCCCAAAGAATAGATTTTCACTCTTAAAACGAACAAGTTTTTAAAAGCAAACGAACATGTTTTTAATATGTTCGTGTCAACTATAAAACATATTCGTTGTATATATAGATTTCTATTCGTGCACGAACAGAATATTATTACTAGAACGGACAGGTTTTTAAAAGCAAACAAACATGTTTTAAAATCTATTCGAATCAACTATAAAAATATATTCATTATATATATAAAACTTGTTCGTTAGACTTGGTTGGAGATGTGCAGCAAAAAGAAGTGTGAATATAGTGTTATTGTTATTTTTATACATAAAAGTAAGTTGTTTTGTGGCTAAATGTAGTCAGGATAATGAGCAGAAAAGCAAGGTGGTATTGAAGGCTACTAGGAAGAAATGAAGAATACAAGGATCAGTAAGCAGTAACCAGTGAGAATGTCCATCCGCAATTAACGATTGATGGCGGCGTGGGCCCCCATGAAGAGAAGGTGTGATCGCAATCAACGGTGATTTCATGGGCGCGATTTGAGGGAACATGATACGTGTGGCCCCTATCATCCAAGCCAAGTGCATGTGAGTACTCGTGCGCTCCTGGGTCCCACCACGTGACGTTCAATAACTGTCTCTCCATGCACGTGCTCCCTCCTTTTTCCACGCGACACGTCCCTTCCTTTCTACTTTCTACTTGTGCCCAAGAAGCTAGGGAGAAAATCCTTCACTACATGCAAACACGTTTTTCTTCCTCAGACCTCAATGCTATTATGTAAATATATTTTTAAAAAATGATAATGTTGTGAAGTAAAAGAGAGCCTTGTTTTGCGATCAAATTGTGGATGGGAGTGTTATCCCAACAGATAATGTGTTATGGATCTGGGGGAAACAAAACATTAACTATGAAACAAACCCATATAAATAATATATTATTTATTATTTATGACTCAATCATCTAATTATATTATTCTATTTACAACAATTTTAAGATAAACAAATAGATAAATCAAACGCTCTTGTTAAATGTGATAATGTATCACATTATTTTTATGGACATTACCTATACGAGTTAATAAATTAATTTATTTTATTGAATATCCCCTGTGGGACAATTTAATTAAATATTGAAGTAGCCAAATCCAGGTGCTAACGTTGATATTGGGAATCCATTTAAGTAAATGAATTAGCGGCTTAGCCCACTCTCAGCCAAATTTAATTATTAAAAAAAGAAGCCTTATGGAATAAATCATTTATAGTCAACGAACAGATAAAAATACCTATGATATCTCGTTTATTTTTTTTGTATATTGGGCCGCAATACTTCAATTCAATGTTCTTGGGACCAAATTTTTTTTTTGGACACAGGGGACCAACTTCAATTCACTTTAAATACATAAATTTTCAATCGACTTAGGTTATATAAAATATGGGTGCTAGTGATTGAAAACCCAAACCATTCGACAAAAGTTACAGCTTGAAAAAGTACTCGGCCCACGTATAGACTTCAGAGGGACAAGATGAAAGAATACAGGGGCCCAAATAAGTTTGATATCTTTATATATAAGATTCAAACATTTTATGGGCCGATAGGCCTTGTCAATGACCAAAAAGAGGATTCAAACATCTCGACCCAAATCCGACCAAAAACACATCACAACCCAAAAATATTTCAATCATGAAGACCAAAATAATAATAATAATAAAACATGGAGGCTTAGCTCAAAGATCAAGTGGGTTCCAATCTAACTGAGAGCTAGATGTGGTAAAAAAAAAGAAAAACCCATGTAGTATTATAGTGTCTGTGAACGTGGAATGGGTGTGTTGTGTTATAAATCTTTTAAAAAAAAATTTCGAACCTTTTTACTTTTAAAGATTAATGAGTCAAAAAATAAGGGATATTGTTACGTCAAATTTTTAAAAAAATCACTCGATTAAATATAAGAAATTAACTTGAGTCTCTTTGAACTAGATACCATAAAAATAAAAAGTCAACAACGATATTTATTGCCTAGTAATAGTGTGTGGATTCGGCACCTTTAAGTTTGAAAAACAATAAAAGGAAAAATAATGACACCACACTAATTTTATGGTAGGTAACTAGGTGCTTCAATAAAAACTATATATTTTTTATATGAATTTTTTTTATTACTGAATGATAAATTGTTAGATTGAATTTTAATATATTATAAGTATATCATTTTTATTTAACAGTGTTACCATTTTGATAAAATTATTAGTTTTTTTTAGATAAATAAAAGATTTTAATAATTAATTATACATGAAATTTGTCTTTCTAATAAAAACTCAATATGATAAAAGAAAATTAAGTAGATACTCTTCTGTTCCTTGATTTTTATCATTTTGAACTTAACGCACCCTAATAATACTAAGAATTTAATTTTCATGCACTGTCAGTGTAAAAGAGTTTTATACATACATTCAATCAGATATTACCACATCATCAAGAGCAAATAATTTTCAAACCCATTACTTCTAAAGTCAAATAAATACATAAATCTGATTAGATGACTGTGTAAAACTCTTTTCACTGTCAATGCATCAAAATTAAACTCTAATACTAAATCCTAAAGTGATCCATGAACAATTAAGAAACTGAACATATCAATCCCTGTAATCGGTTGGAATAAGTTTTTAGTATAATATGTTAAGTTAATACACCAGCTTTAATCTGATATATCATATTGGTAATTTATTTTCAACCAATTACAGAGTTAATATATTTAATTTTTTAATAGTCTAGGAATCACTTTGGAGTTTCGACAACTTCAAAATAAAAAAGTCATGGCGAAGAATAGAGTTTGCTCTAACAGAATGCGCAAACTCATTTTGGGAAAAGTACACTATTGGCCCTAGTATATGGTATTAAAGTATTGGAAATGTTTCAAGTGTACCCGAAATACTGGTGTTCCTGTAATTTAATAGTTGATTTTCATCATATATATATTTTATAATTAAAATCAATTAAGATCAACGACTAAAAATACGAGAACACCTGATTTCCGGGTATACTTGAAACGCTTCATAAAGAATTATCTTGTGTATTTTTTTAAAAAATTTTGGGTTAACATTATCTTGTGTATTACTATATATATGGCATGGTGGTATGAACACATTTTGGGCAAGAGTCACAATTAAGAGTCCCAGGTCCCAACCAATAAGTGTGATATGCATTTAGTTAATTAATTCCCCCCTTCCCTCTCCACTCTTTCCTTATTCTATTTTCCCCCCTATATGCCAAACCTAACAAAGAAAATTAAATCCCCATTTAAAGAATATGTGGAAATGATAATGGCGTGGAGTGGTGTGACTTGGTCACACAAGTTAGTTTTCTTGTTCTCTGGAAGCAAGATAAGTGAAGAAGATGGACCCGTCCCTATATACCTTAATTAATATGTTGGGGACCGCTCTTATAATTATAATTAATCTTGATATCTTTTTCATTTTATTTCTCTGACAAGGAAACATCATCGCTCTCATATTATTGAGTTGTTAGGAGTTAAGAGGGCCACCATCACCAACAACTTTGAAGATTGCTCTGCTTTTGCTCCTTGCATGCCATGTGCACTGTTCCATCTAGATTCAAGAGTAGTGAGGTCAATGTGCATTTTGCAATAAGAGAACCAAGCTTTATGGAGGTTTGTTCACGTATATATGAGCATTTTGATATTAGAGACGAGCATTTATTGTGCCACATAAGAGCATTTATGGTGCCACATAATGTCGTGCCACAAGTCTTTTGCCCTCTCCATTTTTGCCAACAAATATTGTAACTTTGAGTGTTTGACCAAACTATGCAGTATTGTTTATTTGTTTTTTCTTTTAAGAAAAATAAAATACTATAATATTGAGTATTTCTTTTTCTTACGATAATTAAAGGGAGTGTGGTCCTTTACATTAATTCAAGAAAGCTGCAACTTCGTTCTCAAATCTACCTTTACTCTTTCAATGACTAACAGATATTGATAGATGAGTGATGACCTCCATTTTATGCCCACTCCTACATATATGGATATTAGTATTATCCAGTATTATTGGTAATTAAAATAACTAATTAAATCCATCCAAACTTCATGCATAGCTATATAAGTTTAAATTCACATTTCAGCGATATATGGCTTTTTTATTAGAATAGCATTGTTTTCAAAATTTATTAAGAGAATGTCCTTGTTTTGAAATTATTTACGAAGCTGTCTTCGTTTTGCTTATGTGGCAACACGGTGGCAGCTTCTCTTTTTTTCAGGTACTGACTAAGAGGCGCGGATGGGGAAGGCGCCTCCAACGTGGCAGACGTGGATGGCGTTGGCGCTTTCAACGTGGAGGCGCACTTGCAGAAGGCGCCTCTGACACGTGACACACACTAATTTTTTTGAAAGTGTGTATTTGATATGCATTAATGTACATGATTAACAATTTAATATATCTCGAAAACAAACTAATGTGTTTAACAAAAAACACATAACCTGTTTAACAGAAAACGCATAATCTGTTCAACAGAAAACACATAACCTGTTTAACTGAAAACAAAGAACCTGTTCAACTGAAAACAAATAACTAGATCGACTAAAAAGAAAACAAACTACGATACTCAGCACAACTCTAACCAAAAAAATAATGACTAATTGATGCAAGACGAAGAAAAATAAATTTAATTTTTTTCTTCTGGATTTTCGATATGATGAAAAGAAGATTGTTCTTGTTTTTATTTATATATATTTTTTGATTATTTGTGTGACTATTCCATCAATATAATTTTATTTTAATTATTTATAGTGTTTAAAGAATATTTTTGTCAAAATAATAAAGAAGAATTACTTAGTCGTTTAACAAGAATAATTAAAGGTTGAATACACCTTTTAATAATTTTTTTAAGGGTATTTTTGTATATACAGTGATATAATTATTTTTTAAAATAAAATAAAAATATAGTATACTGACATGTACACGTACATCTTATGTGTCGATTTATTATTGGTTTATTTAATTTATCATACTGGTACGTGTTATTTAGTCAACGTACCGGAGCAAGCACTTATTGTTAATCAGGTACATTAATGCATATTAATACTCACTTTCAAAAAAATTGGTGTGTGCCACGTGTCAGAGGCGCCTACGCGGCCAGACCCTGCCATGTAGGAGGCGCCTTCTGCATGTGCGCCTCCACGTTGGAAGCGCCAACGCCATCCAAGCCTGCCACGTTGGAGGCGCCTTCCCCGTCCGCGCCTCTTAGTCAGCATCTGAAAAAAAGAGAAGCTGCCACCGTGTCGCCATGTAGACAAAACGAGGACAACTTCCTAAATAATTTCAAAACAATTACATTCTCGTAATAAGTTTTAAAGATAAGAGTATTCTAATAAAAAAACCACGACGACAGGGGGATTGGTAGAAGTGGACTTTCTCACATATTGTGCCTACCCTATTCCCTTAGCTTCCTAGTTCCTATATTCTAGTGCTTATTCACTCATGCTTAAAATAGAACGCTATTTTATAAAGGAGGATATATATATTAACTTTATTATTAAGGAACAAGTGTTTTTAATTAAAAAAGTTTTTTTTTTTACTTTTTGTTAAAAGCCTAAAGGTGTTTAATTGTAAAGTAAACTTTTTCTGTCAATATTAACTAATTTTTTAAATTCTAAATTATACATCTTAAATTTTAAACCTAAAACTATGAATTCTAAATCATGAAATTTAAATTTTTTTAAAATTAATTTTATGATAAAAAATTTTCTCGCACATATTGAAAACATGCTGAGAAAAAAGAAATATTTTTTCCTTCCATTTATTTTTTTTTAATATTTGTTTGAAATCACTTTGGGCTCTATATTTTATTTATGTTTTCAATTTTCTCTGACTAATTTGTACATGCAGAGAACACTATTTTATAAAGGAGGATATTTTGAACAAGTGTTTTTAAGTAAATTTTTAGTCAATATCATAAATTATATACCATAAAAGCTGAAGTTCTAAAATATTATAACTAAGAAAACTTACACAAAAAAATCTGCTAATTATAATGAATAAATAGATGTGTGGATTTGTGGGGGCTAAACGAATTGGTTACAACAATAAGAGAGTGAGGGCATTTAAGTAATTTGAGAGTAAAATTGTGATTACGAAAAAGTTGTGTTGTTGTTAATAGTTCGGGCAAAATTATCAATTTGAATTAATGCAGTGACTAATCCGCTTAAATAAATGTTGGAGGTTTGAACCTTGCTCTATACGTGCAGTAGTTCATCAACCAATAACAAACTTTTAAATGAAGTTAATATCCGCGATAGATTAATCTTTTACTTATCTGTGATTAATTAGTATTTTAAATGTGGCTTCTTTATATTGCATGGAATCATATATTCTACACCTATAAATGTGTAGCATAACACGCTTAACTCTAAACCTAGATAAGAGGAATTGAATTCTCTCAACCATACCCTCTCTCCCTCTTTCTTTTGTCCTTTTGATTGACATTGTAATCCAAAACCATGGAAATAATAAGGGATGAAAGAAACACACGATCATCATTATCTTATGATATTGGGTGGTCTTTATCAGATCTCATATTATCATCATCACCTGGCTCAAACACCTTGGACTCAATCTTCTCTCACTGCCCTCCCACTCATTCCACAGTTGATGGCTCCCACTTCCACCAACCTCCAGGGTGGTGCTCCTCCGTATACACCCGCCAGAGAAACATCCTCGAGAAGTTGTACGAGGAAACCCGAATGATGAAGGCTAATAATTATCCATGGAAGAAGAAGAAGCTATACAGGGGAGTGAGACAAAGGAGCAGGGAAAAATGGGTGGCAGAGATTCGACTCCCTCAGAACAGAACTAGGGTTTGGCTTGGCACTTACGATACTCCAGAAGCCGCTGCTTATGCTTATGACCGCGCTGCTTATAAGCTTCGCGGCGAGTATGCACGCTTGAATTTCCCAGCTTTGAAGGAACCCTCATCCTCCATGCTCCTATTATCTTCCCAAGATTCCATGAAGCTTAACTCTTTGGAGTGCTACGTGGATGCTAAGATTCATGGCATATGCCAAAGGCTCAAGAGAGAGAGGAGCATGCGCAATAATAATAATAATAATAACAAGAGTGCTCTCAAGAAGAAGCTTGGTGGGGAGTTTGTTGTTGCAGAAGCTGGTGGCGGTTTGGTTTCAGCAGAGGATGGTGTTTGGCCAACAATGACGACAACAGATATTGAATCATCATCATCATCTTCATTATCATCTGGTGATTTCCAAAATTGTTCCTTAGAAAGACTGCCCTCCTTCGATCCTGACTTGATTTGGGAAGTTCTTGCTAACTAATACAAACATGTAATAATTTCCGTTAATTTAGTTTATATCTTTTTATTGTTATAACATCCGGATGAAATAAATATGACAATAAGGCAGAACTGCATCCAACATTTTCGTCACCTACAAGTTACAAGTTAATTAGAACTCTGATTATATATCTTGGATGTATCTGTATTGTATGTTCTCTTTCTGTATTTTCTTGGTGGTAAGCTAGGTAGGTATATTAGGAAAATAAAAATGTTATTCGCTTGCCAAAATTCAATCAATAAATTAATTATTAAGTATTTGTGTATGTATATATATATTGTATAAATTATTTTTTATATGTATTTTATATTTTAATATATATTTTATACTGATAATTAATTTAATAACTAAATTTTAGCATACAAATAATATAATTCTAGAAAAATAAATGAGGGACAATAAAAAAATATCTTAACCTTTTTTATGTGGTATTAATTAATTATAGTTGAAATAAATTAATAATTTTATATATTATAAATATATAATTCTAAATATTATCTATATATAATTATAATTAAATACAGTGACTTAAAGTTATTTTCTCGTTAATATTTTTCGTATATTATTGGTTTGATGCTTAGGTATAGATCTTGTTTCTCAGGAAATGGGGACAGGTTCTTTATATATTAAGTGGGATGAGATATGGATATATTTGTAACTTCGCCCTTTTTTTATCCTAATAATTCAGTAGCTAAATAAGCTAATTATATCGTGTATTTGTGTTCTCTCTCCTCATCACATAGTTACTCAAATGCTTGAACTTGAGTTCACTCTATTTTATTTATGAATAATTTTGTTTTTAGTTTTTTTTTTCTATATATTTTTTTTGTGAACATGACTCCAGTAGATTGTAAATGTAATATGTGATGCATCGTAGCAGTAATCATTTTTGGTGAGTGTTAATCCAAGCTCAAAGAAGAGAATGAAACTTGCAAGCATTGCTGAATAGATTTTTTTCTTTTTTATCTTTAACAAAGCTTAAATCCAAAACTTTTTACAATAGAAAATGAGTAATATTATATAAACTGTGTGACAGAAACAATAAATTACTTTTGTTTTTGGGAGTGAGGTCAATAGATTAGCCCAAAACATAGTTTGACCCAATGACCAAAAACAATGAGAAGGTGGGCAAATTAAAAAAAAATAAAGAACCACCTTGTCCAAAAGAAAAATGAGGATTAACCAAAAAAAAAAAGAAAAGAAAAATGAAGAAGCACCGTCCACCACGTCGTGAAGGCATGCTCACATGAAAACACTTAAACACAAGTGCTGGCTCTGCTCTGTTATATATTACAGCTAGCTAGACTATGATTCAAAAATGAAATTATAAATTCCCTGGCTAGCTAGCTAGCAAGCGGTACGGTGAAAGGTTAGCAATTAAATTAAGTGTCGTAGATCCTAGTGGTGTAACATGGAATTGAAACGAACGTGGGCCACCTTTACTTTTTGTTTTGTTGTATATATAGATAGGTAGCAGGTAGTGGAGCAGAAGACACAGCACCATTATATTGCAGATATTATTTCGTTCCATTCCTTTCACTTTCAATGGGGAGCTCTTCAAAAACCCAGCCATACTTTGTGTTCATGAGCTACGATCCTGAATACGAGCGACTTCGTGCTGATCGGTTTGTTACTTAATTAATTAATTAATATGTTCATCATTATCATCATCACTCATTGTTGTTTGTATGTATGTAGAAGCAAGAGAGGGGCGCATGAGGTTGATTTGTACGTAAGCAGAAAGCACGATCAAGTGTTGGCCACCACCCTTGAGCCTGGAACCTACAACAAGACTTGTTCTCTGGTCATTGTTGATGGCTTTGCAGTCGAAATCACTGACGATCAAGTAAGTATGGTGATACCCTCCACTACTTATTAGTTATTACCTTCCTCTTTCTTTCTTAATACATACATTATCACCTACCAACCCTTTCTTATTTCTTGAAACAGGCCAATGTGCTCAGATCTGCAAAAGGAGTCAGGGTTGTGGACAAAAACGAACAACTACCATAGCATCTATCAGTATCAATACAAACAACCACTTTACCTCATTATTATTCTCTGCTTTCTTGCTACATGGCGAAGTTGTTGGTTCTGTTAGTTATGCGTAATAATTTGGCATTAGCCAGCTAGGCCAGGTAGGTGTTAGTGAAATCATTTATTAACAAGGTCCAAGATTATATGTCTCTGTGTAATAATTGCTACGGAAATTTGGGTGTTGTTATTACTTATATATCAATATGAATATTGTAATGCAGCCTGAAAAGAACACTACTAGATCTTCTACATATTCTAATATTTTACTATCAACCATGTTATATGCACATAAAAATTAGTCATTGATTAAAAAATAAATGTTAAAATACAAAGTACAAATGGGAGCATGAATAAAGAGAGGGTGGTCCCTTAAATCCCCTTACAATAATTCAAGAATGCTGCAGCTTCTCAAACTACCTTTACTCTTTTGATGAGTAATAGAGATTGATTGGTGGTTTAATGCCTTAGGTATAGATATTTATTCAAGTCATAAAACATCCTAAATTTTAACTTGTGGGTGGGTCAACTCCTTACTTGATCCAATCAAGTTATATTCACTTCAAAAAAAAAAAAAGTTTAACAGCTATCTTTGAATCATCACAGCCTTTAATTAACTAAATCAAGAACAAATGAATATAAATGAATGGACTATTTTATAGATTAATTATTGAATATAAATGAATATTATATATTAAGAGAAATGTTAATTTACTAAGTTTTTATTTGTCTTGAATTTAACCCAATACATTATTTTTCTCAAAGAATGTTAGAACTTAAATATTATTTGTGTTTCAAAAGAATAGTTTTACAGGAAGAGATGGGTAATTACAGAGTGCATAGAAGATAATACAATGAATAAGTAGAGTATAGGTGCAATGAAACCGGCAACGAGAGCTCCACTGACATGATCACAGAATTTAGGAACTTGTCCGCAGATAGGTAACCACCCTGCATGACTGTTGCCTTTCTTCCCCACATGAGCTATTGCCGCTGCTGCTGAAATGCTTGAAGTCAGTAACATTGCTATCACCTGATCCAAACAAAGTTGTCAAATCTCTGATATATTGCGAATTTAAGTAAAATGAAATCACAAATAATGGTTGGTTTGGTTACCAAATCTAAGATGAGAATGAAACGCCAAAGTGAACTCTTCTGGGAACATGTGATCAGAAGAACAATGAGGCTGTATGCACTTGCTATGCCTTCTGCTATTACAAAGTACCTAGGCAGCAATAACCATCAAGAAACAAAAATGCACTTGGCTCATAATTAAGTCAAATGAGATGTCAATTTAAAAAAATCTTACTTGAAAACAGGGTCATTGCTATATTTTGCAGTGAAGGTTAGGTTGAAGGCCTGAGCAGAGTCATGGCTTGTCACCATAACTACCATTGCTGCCACAGTTGCCCCAAAGGCCAGCAGCCTCAGGATAATAGATATGAGGACTCTCTTGCTCTTTGTCATGGAACTGAAGGCACACTACTCAGAAATGGAAACTAAGTTTTATCACAAGGGATATTATTAAATTGGTGCTTAGAGAATAATAATAATAATAATCCTATATATAAACGTTCATAAGTTGAAGAAATTAAGCTATATATATATATATATATATATAACATCCATACATGTGACAGCTGGGAGCAAGTGTTAGGTTGCCAAAATATATGTAGTAGCCTCTTGATTGCATTGCATTAAAAAAATGGTGCATTTGATGGTTTACCTAAGTCTAGTAGTATTCAGATTTCTCAGACCAATTTAATTTGATTAGCATGGGTTGCGGACACTTGTCTTAGAGTCAAGTAGCCAGGTCACTAGGGACTTAGAGAGTAATTCATCATGACACCATGGTACTAAATTGGGCAAAAGGAAAGTCTATGAGTTTTGATCAACTACTTAACTGAATTCTTCTCCTTGTAACACCACATGGGCGGACATGGCACATGGAGTTGTTGCTTTCCTTTTTATCTTTTTGCATTATTATTGGGTTGATTTGCATAAAATCGATTTACTTACTTACTTTATTAGAATAATAATATATAAGAATACACACAATATTATATAATACAGAAAATCTGTGCATACTTTTTTAAGTATATTTTCATACAAAAGGTACATTTTTAAATAATTCAAACAAAATAAATCATCAGTCACCAAAAATTATGTTATGCCAGGTATTAAAACTTAAAAGTATAAATATGTGAAGTTCTTAAAAAATTGCATATAAATTAAAAATTGAGACAATTAGGGTAAAAAATAGAAATCCTTTAAAATAAAATAATTAATAAATAAGAAGAACAAAAAAAGTTGATGTTGAAAATTGAAATACCCAACTGGAGTTTGACTATTGGGGTGTGTAGCGATTAGCGGTTGGTGGCATAGTGTAGGGCTTAGTAGAGCGATGATGCAGATTGATGAAATCAAGACAGAGCAACAAGTAGAAGAAGACGACGAAGGGCCGCCACCGGGTTGGCAACCCATCCATACGCCACCGCCACAACCGCCTTCACAATCACAGTCACCACCTCCACGTCCATCCAGTGAGTCACTCTTTCCCACACTCACGCATTCTCATTCTTCTTTATCAATTTTTCCCTCTCTTTCGAATTTCGAATTTGAGTAATTCAACGGTACCCAGTTGGATTTGTCCTAGAAATTTATCGACTTCTTGAAATTAGTTACGAGTTTAAGCTATAATCAGCAGCTGCACGATTAAGAAGATTTCATGAACAGAGGGTTTCCACTTTGTCCTTGATTGGTATCTTAAACTTGCAATCCTATTTCATTATATGAACTTGATGAGAACTCTCTGACTGGTGAGTGTGACAACAGATTTGGGTCAAATAGTTTGTGGGTCTTGCCATCGCCTGCTTGCATATCAGCGAGGTGCCAAACATGTCCAATGTGTCAGCTGTCAGACAGTCAACATTGTATTAGAGGGTTAGTTCTCTTTTTCTTTCCCTTGTTTATCATAAACTTCAACAATTCCTCTAAAGTCCAGTTTTTTAGTTTTTTAATGCCTTTCTATAAACTGTTATATAGTTGTTCTAACTGTCCAGTTATGCATACTGTTATGCTTCTGTAAACAATTTCATGTATGTATCAAAGTATATCTTTATTATTGGGTGAGGAGGGGGGAAAAGGTTTTCTGGTCTTCATACTAATGACCTGTCACATTTGGATTTGATGCTTCTTATATCATGCTTCAACTTTTCAACTTGAGATTTTTAGGTGTTAAATATTTCTGCCGATGCACAGACAATGCCACATCAAAATTTTCACTTATGCAGTGTATGGATCTATACTTTTGTTTATTATTAATAACTCATTCCTTCTTTACAGCTGATCAGGTTGGACAAGTTAAGTGTGGGGGTTGTGCAGTATTGCTAATGTACCCATATGGTGCTCCACAAGTTAGGTGTTCCTCATGTCGATTTGTGACAGAAATTGGGGTATGTTACATGCTTTCTTGCACTAGTTTGTTTGATTTCGATTCATTCTGTCAATTTACTAATGCCACTTGATAACCTTGTGGTTCTATATAAATTTAGTGGGAATTCATCCACACTGAGTAGAACTAAATAGGATTGACAGTGTTTTAGTTTCTAGTAAAAGATCCTATTTGGATTGAATCCTAGGTCTCCTTACAGTGCCTTTATGTTTTATCGCCTAAACAACCAGGGTGTTCTATTAAACAACAATTTTGGTCATGATTTTTGTTCAGGCACACAACAAACGGCCTCCATGGTCTGAACAACAAAGGAAACCAACCCTACCTAAAACTGCTAGTTAGTGATCAGTTTGTTTTCTTATTATATGGGAATCCTTATGTTGATAGTGATACCCTGATTGATGAGAGGATTTGGATAAAGTCTGAAAGGCCTACAGAAACAGATGGCTTATACAAGAGCTATACGGTTTAAACTCTTCAAGAGAATGTTAGAGCCAGCAACCGTGTATGAGAACAGCAGCAAGTAGAGTAAGGCATCAAAATCAGAGCAAATTATGTATAAGGCAAATTATATGTCTTAATCACATATTGCACTGAATAAGCAAAGTTTATGTCTTATCAATTATCATACACACATTGTATCGAATTTGTCTTGTAAACATTATATATTTGTCAGCTGACTGTGATAAAAGATTATATGAAATATATTTGCTCTTTAGTTTTTACTACTGATTCCTATTTCCAGTGGAATGAAAAGAATTACAATTACTGGTTGTGGATGAATCGTAGGGTCGTGTATTTTACTCCTCGTCGTCAGGAGGGAAATCATCATCCGAGGTACTTTCCAAGAATGAGCCTAGAGTTTTCCTTAAAATGCTGAAAGTTTTATCATCCTGTGTGACAAAAGGAGTTAATAATAACAAATAATCAGTAAGAGACTCTTTAGTATAAGTGAGCATATACACGTGTAATTTGTGAGTTAAGAAAAACATAGGAAAAATGCGGCTGAAAAAACGTAGATCGGTCTGCTCAGTATACCTGTTTCTTCTTCTTCAGCGACTCTTCGAGTTGGGCAATTTTATCCTTGCAAGCATTTTCTTGTTCAGATATAATACTTTTTTCCTTCTTCCCTAAAATACATGCAGTGTTAAGAAGAAAAGATTGTAATGAAGCAAATAAGGTAGTGAATTTCAGTTGCCGTTTTTGTTTTTTCATTAAGGCGGATAGCTTACTTAGTTGTTCATATCTCAGGAATAGCTTTTCCTTTTCCTCTTCAAATTTGGAGATAATATCTACCACATGACATTAGTAACTACAAATTAGTATATAATAACCAGAAATGTGTATAATATTTTATCCAAGAAAGTTTAACCCTGTCTAAATTGCTCAAGTCTTAACACTACAGCAACTCATGAACTTTTTACAGAAAACATTTTCTGCTACAAAGTGCAGCAAGCTAGACTGCTAGAGCCTGTAGTTGACACTAAAACAATCAACTGCTCAGCATACTTTACCATTTACAATACCATTTCATATAATTTGGTAATATACCATAAGATACTTACTGCAAGCAATTTGGCAGTTTCAAACGAAATCACTTAGTTCACCGGTGACAACGTTAGGGGTCAGGGAGTACCTTTCAAGGCCTGTAAAGAAGCAGCTTTATCCTTGGAAAATTTCTCATGAAGTGCTTGAAACTTGGATGTTTCATTCTTCAAAGCACTCTCACACTGCAATACTCGCAATCACAAACAAATTCAAACAAGTTTGGGGGAACATGTAAGATACCCTTACCACTCATGACTCTGATCAACCCTTGAGTACGGTCTACTAACCTCTTTGGAGCTCTTTGAAAGCGCCTTAGCAAAAGTTTGCCTGAAATTGGATAATCCTTAGTGCAGTGAAACTGAAGCAAAGAATGTGACCTAAACAGAGATGCAGCATGCATGTACCATTCTAAATTTGGATTTACCTGTCCTTCTCTAATTTGGATCTCAATTCCTCAATCATAGCCTTTATCTCAGGAGCCACACTATCAAATAAAAAGAAAACAACACCACTTGCAGTTCAATCGTGTTTCTATAATTGAATTTCAAACAATCCGCAAGTAATCTAAAAAACGAGATCTAAGACCAATAGCGAAGTCAGAATAGTCAAACTCAATCATTCTGGTTACAATCTTCAACAACAAAAACTTATTAAAACGAAAGTTTCAGGTGCGTCCGAGTCAGAAATACAGAAACACAGTACCTCGAAATAGTTTCTTCGTTCTTCTTCTGGCCATCCTTCTGAGCC
Organism: Stylosanthes scabra; assembly: GCA_036250425.1. NCBI lineage: Eukaryota > Viridiplantae > Streptophyta > Magnoliopsida > Fabales > Fabaceae > Stylosanthes > Stylosanthes scabra. The sequence goes on from JASCZI010060457.1 coordinate 127,262, forward strand.
TTGTCTCTAATCAGGTGCAGCGCCGACACGATTCCTTTGATATCACTGTAGAAAATGGAATTCAGCCATAGATTTTCAATACAAATAGAATTCTGTTCACGATTTCAACAAAATAAAGAAAAATAAACGGTGATGAGATGAATGGAAGACGAACTCGGAGAGATCGAAATCGAAATCGAGATTCTCGGCGGTTGATCGGTTCTTCTTGTCGGATTTGGTGCCCTGGGGTTCGGATCCTCGCTTCCTGGACCCGGATTTGGTTGCAGACATAGCGAATTGGTTGGACGCTCTGTGAAGAGAACAGAGGAGACGCTGATCGAGTGAAATTCAGTCTCAAAGCTTTCAGAGCTACCTGCCTCTGCGCGCGCTCACATGCTTATATTCCCAAATTTCAAAATTTCCACGTTGGCAATGCCGTTATTTAGACAAATTTACATGGACGTCCCTTTTTTTTAAAAAAAAGTCTCTCGAAATTACACCCACCTCCCTCTTCCCGTTTTTTTCAAAACTTCAATAGGTGCATTTTAGGAAATTGAATTTAAAACTGAAATCTATGTTGTAATTAATACATAAGATGAAAAATAGAGGTCGTGTCACTTTAGTTAAAATTAATCAAATATTATTATAGGTATAAATATCTCAGTAAAATAATTCAAAATAATATAAGATATAAATTGAATTGAGATAAAATAATAAAATGACAAATTTCACATTCAATCTCAAACTAACATTTATGACTTTCATTCTTACAAATGCTGAAAATCGTTTAAAACCAAAGATCAAATTGAAATTAAAATTAAAATTAGTATTAGAGATGCTTTAAGAGTTTGCATGCCCTTAAAATTAAAATTAGCTTAAAAGACAAATATAGCTCTAACTTTTTTAAAAGTGGACAAAAATGTTTCTCACTTTGCTGAAATACCCACATACCCCCAACTTTTAAAAAAAAGTGAACAATACTATCCTTCCGTTGGTCTAACCCACGTGTGATCGTTATGAAGGTGTATGATATGGCTAGTCAATGACGCCTAGTTGACCGTAACAGAGTCACACTGTAAAGACCAGGCCCGTAATGGACATTAGACAGCAAAACGAAGTCGTTACACCCCTTTTATATGAACCTTTTGAAATTAGGGTTTCATTCCTCTAAAGGAATCGACTTTCGTTTTGCTATTTAATGTCAATTACGGATTAGGTCTATATCGCGTGGCTCCGTTACGGTCAGATAGACGTCATTGACAGCTATATCACACACTTTCATAACAGTCACATATGGACTAGACTATCAAAGGGGTAGTATTGTTCACTTTTCTCGAAGGTTGGGGGCATGTGTGTATTTCAGCAAAGTGGATGATATTTTTGTCCAATTTTAAAAAAGTTAGGGGTATATTTATCTTTTACCCTTAAAATTAAACTTAGTTGGCTATGTGACATTTTTAGTATACAAAACGGGACAAATTTTAAATAAGGTAAACTAGAACAGAATGGATCAAGTACTGCTAAATCCGTCTGTATAATCCCTATTATTATCCATGTAACCGTTGTTTGGTGGGATGTCAAACTCTCACTAAGGCTTAAGTGATCCTTCTCATTTATACAAAATCCTCCAAAAGATATAACATACATTATATTATGGATTTATGATGATTGTATTAGTGGGAATACAAAACAGCTCATTTCTTGAACACACAACGTAATAATCCCTTGTAGAATTATCAAACACTAGCAGTTGCACTTGCATACTTTTATTAGTGGTGTTAACTGAATTTTCTTTTATCCCAATAAAATCCAATGATGACTAAACTAAGAAATAGTTTTTGTGTTTAGGTATATAACACTAAAATATAATGATATAGTAAAATAAGTGAAATGCTGGGATTAACCCACTAAAGTTCTCACATGATCTATCAACATTCCTTTCATACTTTTGCCTCCAAAGAATGTAATGTCTTTCTTCATAACGTTGTGAATTCCCAGAATGAATCTTTTTTCTGCAAATTGAGCTCTGACATTTTGCAATGAATTGTTGGAGAAGGAGAACACAGGATCATGAGCCTAAGATAAAGGAAACTAAATTAATCTATCAGGTTCTTAAACTTACACCAAACACCAATACCACTTTACAAATTATACAACTATGGGAAAAAAGAGAACACAATTTTCAATTGCTGCCTCAAAAGACAATAAGACACAGAATAAAGCAACAGAGCAGAAAAATGGAGATTCTGTTTAATGATTTATCTGCCTGCATCTCTTGCCTTCTCAACCTAGGGCTAATACTCCCCACTGTGTGATAAGAATTCGGGTATCCATACAAACTTTCCGAGTTGCCAAACACTCTGGTGTAGAACATCTCCCCAAACATTCCAACCATAGGGCGGGGGAAGAATGCCGGCGATATGGAAGCACCAAGATTCAGCATTTGTGAAGCGTTGTCGTCCTCTTGAGCAAGGCTAAAGTGTTGACCCCGGTAAGCATTGCGATAAGGAAGCCGCTGCTGGCCATTTTGAGACATGGCCAGCAGAGACAGGGGACCGGAAGCAGGTGGCCTCGGCGGAACACAAATGTCCCTGCAGGAGGCTGCCTTCTCTTCGCGGTTGCTGTTGCTGTGTCCACGGCCGTAGAGGGGAACCATTGCCGCGTGGGATATTTCAGCTTTGCAGACAGGGCATAGCGGCTGCTCGTTGTAGGCAAGGGAAGCGCTCTGGACATGGAGCCATTTGTAGATGCAGGGCCAGCAGTAGAGATGGCCACAGAGTGTGACAACTGGCTCGTTTGCAAAGTCTAAGCATATGTTGCAATCGAAACAACCATTTGAATTGTTATAATTTTCTGTGTCTCTGAGGGAATTTGGGAGAGTTTTAAATCCCTGGGAATAGTAGTTATGATCAAAGGCCATCAACTATATAAGGCGTCCCCAAATTTATTACAAAACCCTAGGTTTTTTTTCCCCCTTCTTATCAATGCTTCTTTACCCTGAAAATGTAACCAGAAACCTAAATTAATACACAATTAAAAAAAGAGAAAGAGAAGCGGTTTGGGATTTGGGAAGGTTAAATTCATAGATCCAATCAAACAATAAATGAATACAATATATCAGATCCATCTAATCTAAGCGAATTCTTATAACAAGAAAAAGACTCAACATTAAACGAGATTAGAGGGCATACAAGTTGAAGTTACTAACAAAATAGCGAGAAGGAGGAGGAGGGCGACGTAAAAATAATAAAAGTGAAGCAAGAAGTAAATAAGAAATGAGAAACAGAGAATTGAAAGAGGTACTAACCCAGAGAGAGAGAGGAGAAGGTTCTAGGAGCTAGAGGGGGCACAGCGGACGGAGGTTACGAAGAATAAAGAAATGGAAAGAGAATGAGAGAGAAAGTGGGTTGTGTGTGAGGGAAGAGGAGAATTGTGATTTGTGAGGGGGTGGCGTTTGGGAAAAAGGGGAATAGTGGAGCGGGGCTTTCGGTAATGGTCGCTGTCACACAGCCATAGCTTTACCCTTGAAGGGTGCAAATACAATTGTGCAAACTAACTCTCAATTTTACAGCCTCCCCCAACTTCTAACTCTTAAACAGACTGTATAATAACTAGGACTTTATAACAATAAGTTTGTTTTTGTTTTTTAATATAAAATAATAAAATAATAAAATAATAATAATTACAAGAATAATCTATAGGTACATAACTACATATATAAAAAAAAAAGATTGGGTGAATTTTGTGTAATTTTATGTGGTCTCTCTCAACAAAAATATTTGGTAAAAATAAGTGTATATACCCTAATTTTGTTATAATCATCCGTATTTAATTTATTTATAAAAAAATCAATTCACTAGTATGTGTTAAAATAAAATGTTGAATTAAATAGAAACTAGTAACCTTAAAAAAAAACTTAGCCACTAAGCTTGTATTTTACGATTTCTAATTGTTCTTAGATGATCTACATCTGTACTGTGTCTCCCTCCACCCTCCCGCGCAAGGCATAAATCAAGAATCAAGGGAAGGGATCCATTGCCATTATTCCAATAACTCTGCAACTGCCCACCTCCGATCTGGTACGAAACATTAACTAAAATGGCGTCGTTCTTCGGTTCCTCGTCGGGTTCCACATCTATGGTGGTCACCAACACGCCGTCGCAGGACCTTGCCCTTACCAACCTCGCCTTCTGTTCCTCCTCCGATCTCCGCAACTTCGCCGTCCCCAATCACCCCAACCTCTTCCTCGCCTTCATCGGCGACTCCTTCGTCTTCGCTCTCTCATATCCTTCCTCACCGCCTTTCTTAGCGCATAATTTGATCATCGATTTTATTTTTAATTTTTATTGCGTCGTTAATTTCATTATGGTAATGTTGATTAGTGAATTCATGTCAATGCATTGGATAGTTTCGATTTGTGGTTTTGCTTTTTGTGTTCTTAACTGAGATATACAGCTCATGAGAACATTCGCAGTGGCCAGATTGCTCTCAATTCCATTCAACGTCGCTGTGTTAAAGTTTCCGCTGCTGAATCCATTCCTGTCACCAGGTGATTTTTCTTTTCTTCTTTCTTTCCGTGTTCCTTTTTTTTTTTTCATTTTAAAAAATACTCTATTATTTTATTTTATTTTTATGATTGTGTTGTTGTTAATAGATTTGTGCCACCTGAAAACTTTGAGTTGGCATTGTTAACCCTTGACCTGGAATTCATTAAAAAAGGGGCTAAGAGTGAACAGGTACGTTTGATTTTCAAGTTCACCGATTTGTTTGTTTCAAATTGGACTGCTCTAGGATTGAAAAATTGCTGATGGTGCTTTGTCTGTCTTGTAGATTGATGCTCCCCAATTGTCTAAGCAACTCCGGAAGAGGTTTGCGAACCAGGTTGGTCCTTTCTCTAGACTACATATATGCTCCATTTCATTACTTGGACAATTTTGTGTGTGCATATTTGAATGGTTTTTGTGTCCTTTTAGTTGTTGTTTATTAATCTTTTAATTATAGTTTTTTTTTTGACTGATTTAATAACTCCCCTAATTTCTGATTATGAAAACTTTAGAAATAGACGTGGTTCTGTGGTTGCTAAATATTGCTAATTGGACTTCGGAAAGGAAAATGTCTCTTGGTTGTTGCACAGATTAATTTGTTTTGTTTGCACAAATATGTGCTTATGATAATATAATCAAATTATTAAGCAAGTTATAGTTGTTCTTTAATTTCGCATGCCATTGTCAAGGGATCTTTTGGTGTTCTATAATTTCCAAGGAATGTCTTAGATAACTTATTTATTTATTTTCCCACATCTTAGTGGAAGAAGATAATTTTCCATTGTTTTAGCCTTTCCAGAAGGAGGGGAAAGAGGGTGGCTCAAAAGAGAGATAGGAGTTTGGGGTGTCAAGGTTGTATCTTTTATGTGAATCATGATTTGTGCTTTACATTTGGTTGAATGGAAGATCAATTCATTTTGTAATGTTTCTCAGGTTGCCCATGCTCTTGGTTTTTATAGTCTCCCTCATGCATGTTTTTTCCTTTCCAACTTTCCTTTCCATAGCTTCTAATTCATATGAAGCTATGGAACATCCTGTAATAAGGGTCCCTCTATTGGCTCCTGTTATGTACATTTATCTCTCATTGCTTGATGTAATATGTAATTTAAATTGGACCTTATGTTATGCAGGTTATGACAGTAGGGCAGAAAGTGTTATTTGAGTATCATGGAAATAATTATAGCTTCACAGTTACTCAAGCTGCTGTTGAGGGTCAAGAAAAGACTAATGCTCCTGAAAGAGGGATGATCTCAGATGACACATATGTTGTTTTCGAAACAGCACGTGATAGTGGAATCAAGGTGAGTTTCCAATTTGCTTTTGACACTTAACTGTTTTGCTCCCTCTCTCTCTCTCTCTCTCTCTCTCTCTCTCCCCCTCCCCCTTAACCCTTTCCTCTTGATATATTCTGAATGATTATGGCTTAACTAGCCTCTAATGATTAGAGTCACTAGTTTTGATTTGGAGAGTGCTATGCTAACCTTCACGTCATAATATTCATGCAAACAATAGTTTTGAAAATCTCATGAATTTCATATAATCATTTGTACAGTAATTTAGTATTGATTTTATTATATCTGCTCCTGTGTTGTAATAACCAATTCTTTAGTATGCATTACAGTGATGTGTTATATAATTTTTTAACTGAACTGTACTAACTATAATAATAGTTGCATAAACTTTGTTGATTTTTGTTTCGATTTCAGATTGTCAATCAGCGGGAGGCTGCCACTAGCAACATTTTTAAGCAGAAAGAGTTTAATCTTCAGTCTCTGGGTATTGGAGGCCTGAGTGCAGAGTTTGCAG
>JASCZI010060457.1:133600-158581 GCA_036250425.1 Stylosanthes scabra
TTCCCGTGTTTTCCCTCCCCACGTGACATCCAAGTAATAGATTGATACTGTAGCCCACCTATGTACTGTTTTATGATATATCATGTTCTTACTTGAATACTTTGATGTCTCAGATTAGGGATCAAGCATGTGAAGGGCATGTTGCTTTATGGCCCCCCTGGAACTGGAAAAACACTTATGGCACGACAAATTGGGAAGATTCTGAATGGGAAGGAACCAAAGGTTTGCTTCTTAAATTTAGTAATAAATTATTCCTGATACAATTGGAAGCAGTGAAGGCTTCTAATTGTGTCTTATACTGGACTAGTGATTGCTTAGAATAAGCTTTCTTGAACTTTTTATGATATGGTACTTAATAAATATTATGCAATCTTAATTTTCGATGTATGTCTGTACTAGATTGTTAATGGCCCTGAAGTGTTGAGCAAATTTGTTGGTGAAACTGAAAAGAATGTGAGGGATCTTTTTGCTGATGCTGAACAAGAGCAGAGGAGCCGAGGTGATAGAGAAACACAAATTGCATGTACTACCCAAGATTAAATTTTCTGATAATTCACTCCTTATTAATTGTATGTTCAGGGGATGAAAGTGATTTGCATGTAATTATCTTTGATGAAATTGATGCTATTTGTAAGGTATGGAATTTCTTAACTTTGGATCAACATGAATCATGCAGTTTGTTATTTGTCTATTTGTTGATTACTGTTAATTCACGTTCATTTTGTGTCAATATTAGAGACTTCGAATTTTCTAATTTCCATGCTACTAATACTATGTGAGCGTCCTTTATGTGTGATTTGTAGATAGTTAAATTAGACTGTAAGAGCTTTTCAAGTGAAATTCTTTTTATGTAGTTTTCTTCAGATTTATTTAAGTTATATATTATCACTGACTACTCCTCAAAATTGTAGTCCAATGAATTTTAAATATTAATATTTAATTTAATATGAGTTTCCAGTTTCCTTATCCCTAACAAATTGCAGTATTGAGCTTAAAGTTGTATTGTGATAGAATTCTCTGATCTATATTTAATCACAAGAGATTCCTCCTTGTGAGTGCAGTCAAGAGGTTCAACTCGCGATGGTACTGGAGTTCATGATAGCATTGTGAACCAGCTTCTTACTAAGGTCAGTAATAAATAGTTTTTTTAATTAAAATAACAACTCCTCTCTACTAGTCATACGCATATCTAATAACAAATCTGATTGGTTTGCAGATAGATGGTGTGGAGTCACTAAATAATGTTTTGCTTATTGGAATGACCAACAGAAAGGACATGCTTGATGAGGCCCTCTTAAGGTCTCTAACATTTCCCTCCCTTGTTGTAGGCTTGTTGGATTTTTTATTTTATTTTATATTTTATCTTTTTAATGTGCTTATGTGGGAAGTATGAATGTAAATTTGTAAACACTCAAGAAGGATAGGCTATTGTTTATTGTATTCTGGAATTGTTACCCAATCTACCGCTGCTTTGATTTCTTATAATAGACTCCTTTAGTAGCTATGTGCATATGTAGTGCATACCTCTTAATTGTTGCAATTTCTTTTGCTTGTAGACCAGGGCGGTTGGAAGTCCAGGTTGAGATAAGCCTTCCTGACGAAAATGGTCGATTGCAAATTCTTCAAATTCATACTAACAAGATGAAAGAGAATTCTTTTCTTGCTCCTAATGTGAATCTTCAAGAGCTTGGTATGTGTTTATGATGGCAAAGTTAGGCTGGTATATGTTATGTATATGTTATGTGTTGTCGTTTATCTCAATGAGTAATCTTGACGAGGTTGATTCTTTACTAATAAATATTTTGAAGCAAGATCAGCTACTTCTCATGTCAAGTTTTTACTAATCATTTCACCAAAAAAGGTGGATAATAACATTATCAGCATCACACTGATTCAACTATGACGGTCAGAAAAAGCTTACTTTCAGTTTGCATTATCTTTTGCAGCTGCTAGAACAAAAAACTACAGTGGTGCAGAACTTGAAGGTGTTGTGAAAAGTGCTGTTTCATATGCTTTAAATCGACAACTGAGTCTAGAGGATCTCACGAAGCAAGTCGAGGAAGAGAATATTAAGGTTACAATGGAAGACTTTTTGAATGCACTCCATGAAGTTACTCCTGCATTTGGGGCTTCCACTGACGATCTTGAAAGATGCAGGTACTAATAAGAAGTATTTTCAGAAGCTGGTTAAACAATCTCATTTTATTTATTCCTGTCTTATTATCATTCTGAAAATTTGGATAAAAGTAAACTATTGGGCGTTGTTGATTTGTCCTTCTAGGGGTTAATTAACTGATGGGATGGTATATGATAAATGGAGGACCATTAAACACCTTGCTTCATTTCGATAGTAGAATGCTTCCGTTTATATTATACTACAAAATAAATTTATATTTCATAGATATTTAAAAGAACAATAAAACAAGTCTTGCAGTCCCTTAACCAACTTTAGTACTACATAATTTATCACTGCCTGCACTTGGTAATTTGATGGTTTTAAAGGTTTTCACAAGTTTCTGGCTATTTGTGATGCTCCCTTTAGTTTTATAAAAATTTGTCCGATTTTTAGCTGTTTTATGGTACTTTTTTTTTCTTTTTCTTTCTTTTTTTTTTTAAATTTTAAAAGTAGCTATTAGTTATGCAATAAATGTGGCAAATTGGAAATCCAATGAAAGTAATACAGAAGCCAGGAAATATGCTTTAACTAATATTATTTATGTCATTTGATTTATAGACTCCATGGCATGGTGGACTGTGGTGACCGACACAAGCACATTTATCAAAGAGCAATGCTACTTGTTGAGCAAGTAAAAGTTAGCAGAGGAAGCCCACTTGTTACTTGTCTTCTGGAAGGTTCCAGTGGCAGGTATGTTAGAATTTTTCATTTTCATTGGATATTTTTTTTAATAGAACATTTCTAAATTACTTTGTTGTTATAGTGGTAAGACCGCACTTGCAGCTACTGTTGGTATTGACAGTGACTTCCCATATGTCAAGATTGTAAGTTCTCTCATTCTGTTGAATATTACTCTTCATAAATCTGCATTGCTCCTGTCGTTGTACTTTGCTTCCTAGTTTATATTTAATATAATAATTGTGGTTTTTTTTAATTTTATTTTGATATTTTGTAATTGGTAGGTTTCAGCTGAAACAATGATTGGTCTACATGAGAGCACTAAATGTGCACAGATTATTAAGGTTGGTCATAATTAAGATTTTTAGCCATTCTTCAAATCTATTGAGTACTGATTCTACTTATAAATAATAATATATTAAAAGAGAGGCCAAAGTAGCCTCTCAATAGCTATTTGCCATGCTATCTCCTTATAATGCCACGCCAGCCAAATTAATTACATGTCACAATCCCCTTCCTTCCTATTGACTTAATTTGGTTTCCCACCAAATACACTCCAAATTGATCTAAAAACATAACATACAATGAGTTAAATTACTTTGTTATCGTTGTTGTTATGAATAGTAATGTTGATGGTAAATGCTATTTGTAACCCAAAAAAAATTTCAAAGAAAAATTTAATTTTCAATTAAAAGAATTTTCTTCCAATAACGTTACTTGGTTTACTTACACTCACAAATGTAACATGACACAACTTTTTTCTACTAAAAATCTCATATAAGTTTAGGGAAAAAAGAATATTTTTCAATTATAGGAAGTTTCTTCCCATCTATTCCGAAATGATACTGTTAGATGAAAAAGGTAAATGATTCTTATTTTATTATATTGTATGGGGGAAAATGTTTTATCATCAGTTTTTTCGTTTCATTAACAAATAGTTAAACAAACATAAAATAACTAAATGACATAAAGATATGACAATCTAATTTACTTTTTAAAAAATTTTAAAACCATAAAACTTGAAGACCTTAAAATTTCAATTTTTACATGATAATTGATCCATGTTTTAGTTATTTCATAGTTAACTTTTAATTTTAACTTTTGCTATATCTTCCATGCATTGTGCGGGTGCCGGGTATTAGTCTAGTTTATACAATTTACTGAGGCAGATTTCTTGGCTTTGCAAGAGAGGTTTTAGTTTGAGTCAATAGTGAAGTATATGCTTAAATACATTAGCATTGCAATATTGATCTGTTTTTGCATTTTCCTTAGATGGTTTTGTATGATGTAAATCCTAAGCTGTCATGTTATCAACAGGTTTTTGAGGATGCATACAAGTCACCGTTGAGTGTTATTGTCCTTGATGACATTGAGAGGTAAGAATGATTTATCCTTCTTTAATTATCCTCAACTGTAGCACCTCTGTGACACATATGATCAATGGTTTCTATATGTAGGTTATTGGAGTACGTGGCCATTGGTCCCCGGTTTTCAAACTTGATTTCTCAGACACTGTTAGTTCTACTCAAACGGCTTCCTCCAAAGGTTTTCCATCCATGCTTATCCTTTCAGTTCCTTTTTGTGCCATGTTCCAGTACGTGACAATTTTACAGAAACAGGAATAAACTTCAACGAATTGAGCAAAACCAGGATAGTTTATGATGCTGATGATGCAGCTCATGTCTTACTTTCTTAAAACTGTTTTGTCAGGGGAAAAAACTCATGGTTATTGGTACAACAAGTGAGTTGACTTTCTTGGACTCGATTGGATTTTGTGATGCTTTCTCTGTCACTTACCATGTTCCTGCCTTGAACACAAGTGATGCTAAGAAGGTAAACATGTTTTGTTCTTAACATTGTGGCATTATGTGACTCAAGCTAATTATAGGCTATTGACTTGAGCACTATAAAAGTTTCAAAGGATGCCTGTTATTATTGTAGTTGTTCTGTTCTCTGGATAACAAGTCGGTCGTTTCATCTGTTGAAATTTAAGTGATTTTCTCAGTTAAGACTTACCAACTTGGAACCCGTAAATGTTAACTCTTATTTTCTGTCCTCTTTAAAATTTCAGGTCCTAGAACAGTTGAATGTTTTTGCTCATGAAGATATTGATGCTGCTGCAGAGGCATTGAATGATGTGAGTAACCCTTTTCATGTCTATTGTGTTGCATTTGCTTAACTGTAGGGGTTGGCAAAGCTTTAGTTTTATTTGTATGTGCGGATTATTGAATGGGAAACCAGTGGTTGCAAAGAACTGATTCTAACTGGGTCTCTTGTGCGTTAAATTTTGATTTTCAGATGCCTATTAGGAAGCTGTACATGTTGATTGAGATGGCAGCACAAGGGGCTCAAGGTGGATCAGCAGAAGCTGTCTATTCTGGCAAAGAGAAGATCAGTATCTCTCATTTCTACGATTGCCTTCAGGATGTTGTCAGAATATAGTTTCTTATCACATTAGCTGCCTTCACATTTAGATTACGTACTTTGTATTGTAGTATCATTTTCTTTGTATATTTTCATTCTTGATTTGCTTGCTTTGTTAGTTCTCTCTGGTTTTGTGTAGGCATTCTCACTCACTGTTGCTTTCTCGTGCTGATTATCTTTGAGAGGAAAGTTTATAGTTATTGTTTTATCATGTGTGGCTTTGGAAGTGGAGATCGGCATACGCAGGGGAAAAAAAAGTAACATTTTTGTAGCTCTTATACTGATATCTATTGTTTATGAACCTAGAAAGATAATCACAATTCACGTAGAACCTGGCTCTACTGCTTAGTTATTATTCCTGATCAACATATTCTGTCTTCTATTAAGAATAATGCTTGTTTTACATAATCTATCTGAAAGACTATCATAAAATGTGAGTATTTTACAAATTTCTCCTCAATTAAGCAGCAACGGGAAAAGGTCACTCTTGACTATAAACAAAAGAAAAGAGAGAGAAAAAGGGCACTTACTCCGCAGCCAGAAATTCAAAGGAATTATCAGAAAATTTCAGAAATCACCCAAAGAGGGAGGAAGTAGAAAAAAGAGAAGAGAAAGTATGGCGAAATTTTATGTCTCTTTCAGAACAACTGTTTGTTCTACCAATCTTCTTAGTCAAATTAAAAAACCTGTTTTTCTTTGTCGTCTCTTTCTCTCTAACAAAAGAAAACGAATATGCTACGTAACATAGCAATATGCTAACCCAGCAACGCTTGATTTATTTTAAATAGAAAAGAAAAGGAAAAAACACCCAAATTATATTTTGTGTGGTCAACTGTTCATTTGGAACCAGAAGTTGTGAATGGCTGCTGATACCGAGGATTAAGGCATTGTAAAGAACATGCAGAGACCATTCATAACATAGTAATTTGAATAATCTTCTGACTGTATTTCCTCATATTCCTATATAGTAAATTCTGTTAGCTTCTGTTAATATATAAGCATATTCTGTTAACTAATACACATTATAATAATAATAAATAAAGATTGTTGAAAAAAAAATAGTCACCCATCTTGATTAGACCGCAAGCAATTCAATAATTTAGACTGAATTTTCTGTTCTAAAACAATGAATTCTGTTATTGAAATCACTCGTCTCTTTTACAATATCATATGTCTGTTACTCTTTTCTCATCAATTTTCACCAATTTAATTTCTTACAGATTTTTTATTGTTTGTCCTCACTTCACAAGCACAAACTAGCCATAAATCATTTTAATATTTTTAAATTTTAAATGTTTGTTTGAATAGTATTTAAGCTCCATATATATGATTTATCTCCTATACTAAAAATTTCATAAAGTGCAAGAATTGAAGTAAATTAATATATTTGTGAATAATTTCTAAGTCAATACTTAAAAAGAAAATAAATTAAAGGTCAAACATTGTACTATAGGTTTATATAATATATAAGAATATTTAATACTGTATTCATTAGATATTTTAAAATTAGACTAAATAATTCTTTAAAAATATTTTCATATATATATATATATATATATATATATATATATATATATATTTTGCATCACACTGGTTTAAATATAATCAGATATTAATGGGCAATAATATTAATATGGATGAAACTTATCATTCATCAATTACTTTAACATTGAAATACAGATTGAAGAATGTTCTTCAGAGCTGCCAGCAAATTGCAAAGTGGCATGCATTTGCAGTGGCCGAAATGGTTACATCATGAATTTGGAAAAAAGCAATAACAATAATTATAGAATAATGCATGCATGATGGCAAAGTTGAGCAGACGTTGGGAAGTTTAAGATCGTGGCCCTTCCAACATATTTAAATTTAGGTCAAACTTCTCGGCCATTCCTCTGATTTTCTATAACTATGTACTCCTTTTTTTGGACCCATATGAAGTGATACCTTATTATTTGATGATGAATCTAGATCAGGTGTGTGAACACAATTATTTTATGTGATTGTTTGAAAATGAAAACTATGTATGTTGTGTATTTAATTAAATTGTTTATGAAAAGAACAAAAACGTGAAGATTCTATCTATCTCTATTGTTTTAGGAAGATTGGAGAAGATGTGTAAGTTCTACAATGTCCTAATTCCTAATCCAATATCACATATATTATAAGTTAATACGAAATTAGTCACTTTAATTAATGATGAATACTCAGATAGAACGCTATTGTACTGTACTGTGTATCAGATATAGATAAATAAATCTATAGAAACTTAATCTTATGGAAAGTTATTTTTAAAAAATTGAACGTGTTTTTCACTATTAATTAATAGAATTAATATATCAGATTACTAAATATCTTATTAACAAATCCACTATTTATTATTCTTACTACTAAATATCTTTTGTACTTATCTTTAATTTTGTCATAAAAAGACACAGAAACAATGCTCTTTTTCTTCATCCTTTTCTGATCTTTGACGATCGAGTTTCTAGAATAATAGGTAGGTGTTCAGGAATTTAATGAATTTTATTTATCTTTATAAATATTATAAATTAAGTATAGATATTATATGTTTAATTTTTAACACACTCTGCACTTTTCCCAGTATTGTTTAAATTTTCTCTTTGTGGGCTTAACCAATAGCAGCCCCCATTCGTTTGAATCAGAAAATGTAAGATCAGCACTTTCAAGTTCCATCTATCTCGGTCTACCAATTAGCAGTTATTTTCTAATAACAAAGTCAAATACTAATTAGTTAATTTTTTTATCTTTCATCATGTATATATATATGTAGGTATATACCTGTATGTTAATAGGGACAAAGTATTGATATACATGTCACTGTCACATGCTCTCGTTTCGTTAAACTTCTAAACTCTTGACTAATAAATAAAGTAGATACTTAAGCCGATACTTAAAAATTACTAGATTAAACTTCAATTAAATTATTAACGGTATTTAACTATTAATTTCATACGAAGTGAGCATATGAGAACAAAACACGTAGTCATCGCTAGAATATGTCTGCTCTATTTTATTATTAATTGATTTTCCAAATTCCATCGCAAGAAAGCAATATAATTAAGCGTGACATTCACAAAAGCGGGAATGAAGAAAGTAAAAGAAACCAAAATAGAAAATAAAAAATCAAGGAGAAGACAAAAATAAAAGGAAATAATAGTTCACCTTCCACGGCACTAGCTAGTAGTACCTTCCTAGCTACCAAATGGGTTGGTGTAGAAAATAAAAATAGTGTGTGCTGTGCTATATATCTATATATAAACAAGAGTGTAGAATATGTAACTGTTTTGGCAACACAAATAATGGAAGAAAGAAGCTAGAGTTACACCTATTTAGCTAAACTAGTCTTATAAACCAAGCAATTTGGCAAAATCAAATGGCTGAAAATTATAATAGTAATGTGTTAGACCTCAACCTTGGTGGAGGGAATAATAATGGTGGTAGCCAAGGCCAAGTAGGGCAATCGCTGAGGCCGCGGTGCCCGGCGCCTTTTCTTTTGAAGACTTATGATTTGTTGGAAGAAGGCGGGGTGGCGGATGGCGGCGGTGGCGGCAAGATAGTTTCATGGAATGGAGATGGGAGTGGTTTTGTTGTGTGGTCTCCGGCTGAATTCTGTGAACTCACTTTGCCTAGATATTTCAAGCACAATAACTTCTCTAGCTTCATTCGCCAATTGAATACCTATGTAAGTATTTTTTCTTTAATTTCTTGCCATTTATTTTCTTTATTATTAGTTACAAAGTTAAGGAAAATTTTATTTTAGTTTTCTTCTATGGTGGATATATACGATGAGTGCCACTAATTAATAATAGTTATAAGAGTAATATATTTACTCATCACTTCTAGTTCTTGTTACTAATAATTATTAATCATTCAATGGGATAATTAATATTGATTCATCGGAGAGATCAGTTTTAATTGAAGTTTGAGTCTTCTATATTTTCCTGGCCTTGTCTTCACTACCATTTTCCCATAGCTAGTAGCTTCTACAGTTCTTGTACACAATACATAATTCCTTGAACTTGCAGTTACAGAGACTTATCAAACAAAAATAATTAAGTATGACAGTCAAACTGAACCAATCAAACCACGTGCAAATAGAATTTGGTCAATTAAGTAACACAAATATATAGCTGTAGATAAATACAGTAGATATGGTCAAATCAGTTATCTTATTAATCCAAAGTCAAAGCCGATGTACAATATGCATGCTGTATTGTATACTGTATATATAGCACCCTCAAATTGAAAATAGTAAGTAATAATTAGGGTGTTGCTAATGCGTGTCTTAAGAGTATTTCTATTTCTAATATATTGAATAACTAGAAAGCTTAATTTTTTTATTATTTTACTCTTAAAATATGTTATTAGGATACAAAATAGCTAAATCTTAAATAATTAATTTTACTTGTTGCACGTCAATTCCAACATGCATGCTGTGTTTACATGGTGAATTTTTTTTTTTTAAAGTACTCGCATAAAATATTTTACATAAAGATAATAACTGATATGTGAATGAATGTTATGTTAAATAATTTAATTAAATATATCAAATTATATAATAATTTTAATTATTATTTCTATACGAAGATATTTTAGTATATATGAGCAATTATCTTAAAATAAAAAGATAAAAATTATATGATTATATCACTGATATTTTGATGTTTGAACTTTGAATACGATGTGGTATCAGGTTCAAAGTTCGATATCTAAATGTCACGATCTTCATAGTCTATATATAACTTTATTATATGTTTTGTCTTCATAATTATTCAATGCATTTAAAGAAAACCTCGCATCCTATATATGTTCTCTGACATTTGAAAAATCACATGTTCAAGGGTATAATTAGGACATTGACATGCATGTTTAACTTATACAATATACTGTGACACTTTAGAGTATAATTAGGGTAGTTACCCGCGAAAAATATTTTTATGCATGTAAAAATGATAGCTAAAATATAAATATATATCATGTTAAATAATTTAATCAAATATCCAAACAATTTAATATTCTTAATTATTATTTTTACGCAAAAAAAAAATTCATATAAATAACCACTACTGTGATTAACTTTGTAAGACTTTTAAGTTAATAGATAGTTAAATGTTTTTTGTAATTTGATGACGTATATTTAGATGCTTATATATATGTGTGAATTATTTTATTAAGAGAACATACAAGTTATTAAATTAAATCATCCTTTATAGTCCAAAATGTCATAGTAATATAATATTTGTATAAACTAACAAAGAAAATTAAAAAAATAGTGCTTGATTTTATTGATTTATGTTTGGAAAATGACAGGGATTTAAGAAAATATCATCAAAAAGATGGGAGTTCAAGCATGAGAAATTTCAGAGAGGATGTAGGGACATGCTAGTTGAGATCACAAGGAAAAAGTGCGAGCCTAGCGTGTTCCCTTCATACCTCAAGTCATCTTCAGAGGAAAATGCAACCACCTCTAATTCAATGGAAGAAAACAACAATAATAGCCATCAACTACTTATGGAGGAGAACATGAACCTTAAGAAGGAGAGGTTGGAGCTCCAAATGCAGATAGCTGAGTTTAAATCACTTGAAATGAAGTTGTTAGAGTGTCTCTCTCAAGTTATGGACAACCACCAAAATAAAAGTAGGAGACAATGTTAGTTCATATTCAACTAATGACTTTGTGAAAAATAGAAAAGCATTGAAATGATCAGCATCAAAACCTAGCACATGCAACAATAACAAATTTCTTCTCCTTTTCAACATTTTTTTCCCTCTTAGCTTCCTCCTTTGTCATGGTTACTTTATTAGTTGTGATTCTAAACAGAGTAAGGCCTTGTATCCCTATCATTATAGTAATAGATTCTAACACCTCACTGGCAATGTTACTTCAGTACTTCGTTATCTACACTTTGCTTTTATGTTGTTGGTGTGCAGGTAACATGCTTGTTTCTTTTTTAGCTTGAAATGATAGAATAAAGACTACAGATACAACAAAAACTGAGAAAGCACATAGAACAGGTGTCACCCTCTAAGGCAAGATCAAATAACATTTTCTTTCAACAGTATAAAAGATAGTACATGACTGGTCTTATTTAAGGTGTAGAATTCACATCAGGTATCCTGTCTGATAAAAAGATGCATATCTGATAGTCTGAAATAAATCTACCTGCAATTCTGCAATGGAGCGCAAAGGAAGGAAAACAGTGTACTAACTATGAAAAGAGATATAGTAACCATGTAAAACATTCTAATTAATATTATCAAACACAACCTCCTGATTCCAGCACCAAAATTTGCCATATAAAATGTCATCAAAATCATTCAAGATTCAATACACCATGAAAATGGCTTCTAAGATATAATCCGTTATTAAATGTATTACTAATAATAAACCTACTCAGATAAGGTTGACTTCAGCTCCCCATTATTCTGCATCTCCATCACAATGTCGCATCCACCTATCAGCTCACCTTTGTAGTAGAGTTGAGGATAGGTAGGCCAGTTTGAGAATGTCTTCAATTCCTGTCTCACCTCCTCATCACTCAATATGTCAAAGGACCCGAAATTCACACCCTCATCTTGGAGGGCACCCACAACTTTGGAACTAAAACCACATCGTGGAGCATCTGGGGTACCCTTCATGAAAAGCATAACAGGTGAAGAAGCAACTAATTTCTTCAGACGATCTTGAAGAGTCTCTTTGGGAAGAATCCCTTTCTCACGTAAAGTCTTCTTAAGTTCTCCGCTCTTTTGCATCTCTAGCACGATATCCGATCCACCAATAAGCTCTCCTTTGATATATAATTGAGGATAACTGGACCAGTTCGAATAAACCTTAAGCCCTTGACGAACTTCTTCATCAGTAAGAATGTCAAAACTCTCAAAGTTCACATTCTCTTGCCGGAGAATATCAACCACCTTCCTACTGAATCCACACTTTGGTTCGTCCGGTTTTCCCTTCATAAACAGCATAACTGGACTTGAATTTACCAGGCTTTCCAGCCGAGAGGTTAAGTTAGTGCTCACATCAGTGGATTTTGAGATGCCACCCTTGGCATTTCCTGATTCCGTTACTTTTGCTTCATCAGTGGTATCAACCCCATGATCTTTAAAAACCTGCTGCAATTCCCCACTCTCATGCATAGCAATTGCTATGTCGCACCCACCCAGAAGTTCTCCTTTGCAGTAAAGTTGAGGATATGTAGGCCAGTTGGAATACTTCTTTAAGCCATCACGAACCTCCATATCTGACAGGATGTCAAAAGTTCCAAACTTAATATTTTCTTTCTTCAAAATATCAACAACTTTTTGGCTAAACCCACATTTTGGTTCTTCAGCTGTTCCTTTCATGAAAAGCATGACAGGATTAGAGTCAATGAGTTGCTGCAATCGCTTTTCCAATGGAGCACCAAGCCCAGGTTGAACTTGACCTTTTGCCTTGGAAGAATCATTTTCTTTTGCTAATTCTTTCACTGTTTCAAGAACAGCAGCTCCTGCAGCCATCCCGAGACTGGCAGGAGAAGCAGCTTCTCCAGGGTTGATTGAGCCTGCTACTTTAGCAACCTTATTGGCCAAACTTGACGGATCTGCCCCTTCCACTGTATCAAAAGCCTTGCCATCCTGACAGAAAAATGACTTCCAATCAACTAATACAATCAACCAGAAGGAGGCGAACACTGTATTCTTAATAATCAACCTGGCTCCCACAGTACAACTAATACATTATACTCTGATTTTAGCTTAATATTTAAATGCAATTTTCTGCACTGTAGTCGGGAAAAAAAATTCCCTGGTCCAAATGCAGGAAATGCTCACACTTGACTATTTTTCACACAAATCATTTTAAACACCCAATTACAGTAACCAACATGATATGTGCATACTAAACAAAGATCAATGAAATAATATTAGTAATCAACCAATATTTCCCTTTTTATTTTGTAAAGTGTTGGTCATAAGTAGTCAAGATGAGTAAAGACACCATAGGTTTTCACTCTGACTAAGTCACTAAACAATGCTAGATATGGAACTTACTCCTTTTAGAACTTACAAAAAAAAATATTGAACTACAAAGCACACTGCAACAGACTATACTACCGAATTGATCACCAAAGGAGAAACATTGTCATTGGTCGTATTAATACTAATCGTGTTTAATCAAACCGAACCTAAGATAGGAAGAAAGGCCCCAATAAATTGAAATACAGAGAATCATTTAGTTGTCTTTGATCCTTATACTCAGCAGAGGTTTTTATTCTCAAAGAGAAAAAGGTGCAAGGGTTTAAAAACAAGTAATTTACCTTGAAGAAGACAAAAAAAGGGACAGCAGAGACGGAATAAGCCTCGGATATCTCAGGTTGTTCTTCCGCTTCAACCTTCACAGAAATAATGAAAACCAATAATCAAACAAAACCAAGCACAGTAAAGTAATAATTGAAGGAAAGCAGAAAAGAAAAGAAAAGAAAAGCGAACCCTTAAGAAGTGGACGTGAGGAAAGTCAGTGCATAAGTGAGAGAAGAGTTGGTCCATGTGCTTGGAGGCTTCACACCAGGACGCCCAGAAATGGAGGGCCACCGGAGCGCCGCCGCGAACCACGTCATCGAGGTCCTTCTTGGAGTGCAAATCTTTCACCGATCCACCACTCATTCTGATTTATTACAACCGTAGTAGGACTAATCCCCAAATAAAACCCTAAACTATGATCACACTCACACAACTCACAACTCTCTCTAAACAATTCTATTCTTCTAATTTCTATTTCATAAATCCAATTTCTATATTTTTTTTTTCTTCGATCCTCTTGTGGGGTCCATAAATCACGATTCCATGGCTCGTGGCTGGTCGATATGAACGATCCCCAACTTTTTTTTATTCCTTTTTGGGTTCATTCATTCTCCCTCGTTCCCTTTTTTGAGTCTGTATTATTCTTTGGGCTCCAGCTCTCTTTCTAATTTTACCCAAATCACACTATATATAGCCCATATCTAATGGGCCCAAAATTGTGTTGATATTAAGCCTTATTAGCTCCCACTCATTTGGATTCTCCGTTATAATATTCATAAGGATAAGGATAAGGACAAATAAATTAAGTGAATGCTCATCGGCCTCTGCACGCTGTACTCTGCAGCAGCAATACATTGAAAGGTAGATGCGGGAAACTAGTTAAGTAAGTGTTGGTGGTTCGAGCATGAAACCAATATTTTACGGAGAGTATTTTGTACGGAGAGCACACACCAAAGGAACATTATGGCTGATACCGCCGCTGAAGAGGCGGATCTGCTTCAACGGAGCAAGAAGAAAATACGTAATGATGATGGTGGCTTCAACGGTGACTCTTCTAGAGTTCCTCGTGAAGAACCATGGATGTATGACCAGACCACCTTCCAAGGTAAGAATGGACGAAGGAGAACTTATGCTGACCTAGTTTTGCATGGCACGGCTAATCCAGACTCGGACTCAGATGACTCCAGTAGTGAAGAGGAGGAATCCACAGACGAGGAATCGGAGGAGGAAGATAATGCTGAGAATATGGAGGAGCTAGTTGACGGTCGCAGAGAGAAGCAGGCTAAGACTCGTAGTGGTCCTTCCATTACTGTGGGTAGACTGAAAGATGGCACCATTAATGTGGAAGTCGCAAAGTCAAAGAAGAAACGCATGGAGAAGCCATGGAAGAAGGCACTGATTATCAAGCTACTTGGGAGAAAGATTGCTTATGGTGTTCTCAAACGGAGATTAGAGTTGATGTGGACTCATTTCGGGGCTCTGGACCTTATTGATGTGGGTAATGACTACTACGTAGTCCGCCTCTTCAATGAGGATGATAACTGGCATGTTATGGAAGGAGGTCCTTGGATGATATTTGATCACTACCTTACCATCAGGAAATGGACTCCAAATTTCCATCCTTATGGTACTGAGATTAGAAAGATTGCAGTTTGGATAAGGTTTCCAGGGCTGCCTCTTGAATTCTATGAAAAGAAGTTCTTAGGAGCCATTGGTGATGAAATAGGAAGAACCCTAAAGGTGGATCTGAACACAGCCAAGCAGTCAAGGGGTAAGTTTGCTAGGCTATGTGTAGAGATTGATCTGGATAAACCTTTAGATGCTTATTATGTTGCTGATGGCACAAGATACTACATTGAATACGAGGGTCTCCATATGATCTGCTTTCACTGTGGCCGTTTTGGCCATACGAATGAGACTTGTGGGCACAAACCAAAGGAGAACTAGCAAAAGGAGGCTAATAATGAAACCATACCCAAAACTGGGACAGAGAAGGAGGCGACGACGGCGGGTAAAAGAGTTGCGGTGGCAGACAAGGACGCTTCCACTAGCAAGGCACAACCAGCTGGAGCAGGTGCTTCAGAGACAACCAAATTAGGGTTCCAACCAACGAAGGGCAAAGAAGAAATTGAGAGTAACAAATTTGGCAAATGGATGATTGCCTAAAAGTAGATAAGGACAAAGCGATAGTCTGGAAAAAAGGACGAGGGGAGTGGTACGAAAAGCAAGGTTGATATTTGAGCAGAAAAGGTGGTTGGTGTGACGAATCAGTACGAGGTTCTCTCACAAGGCGACAATGATAATATCCCTCAGGCCAAGGATGATAACGGTCAGTTATACCAAGAGAAGCATGTTCCAAAGGAATTCAAATCAGGAAGTGAAATGAGGAAAATCAAAGCCCAATTCATAAGGACCACACAAAGCCCTGTTCATACCTTGAACCAAGCCCCAACCCAAGTAGCCCATAATGTTATCACTCACCCTGGCAGTCTGCCCCATGACCACCAAACAGAACCCAAAATGGGCCGTGCAGAGGATAACTCAAATGATGCTCTTACAAGCCCAACTATAGAAGAAGAAATGACAGTTGATGAGGAGGGAGAAACAATGGTGATGGAAACGCCCATGTCTCTTCTGGGCCCAAAGAATAACCCAGAACCACCTGACCCAGGTGAGGGAGGTAATGGAGGAAACGATCAAAATGGCCCGATTCATCAAAATCTGGACGCTGATATGGCGTGGGAGGAAGGAGAAACCCTAGTGGCTGAAGATGTGGTCATGGCCCAATAGGCCTTTGGTTGAACTCTTGTTCATTCTCTGCTCTTGGACCTTTTTGGTCTCCTTTTTTCAAAACTCTTTTATGATTATTTTTTGCTGGAATTTTAGAGGGGCGGCCAGCCCAAAATTCTCAAATGCTCTTAGAGAATATTGTCAACAGTTTAAACCTGACCTTGTTGCTATTCAGGAGACGAGGTGTGGTGGCCAAACGGCTGCAAATTCTATTAGCAGAGCTGGATTCAACTTTTCTCTTACTATAGATGCCAATGGCTTCTCTAGTGGAATTTGGTTGCTTTGGAATAATCCGGTCATCAAGATTCATGAGGTCTGTCGCCACAATCAAGCTCTTCATGTTTGTATTGATGATGGTGCCCAGCCCTAGTATCTCACTATTGGATATGCTCACCCTCAAGAGAATATCAGACAGGAGTTCAGGGACTTCACTGCTAATCTTGCCTTAAACATACAAGGTCCTTGGCTTATCTGTGGAGATTTTAATGATATAGCTGATGTCAACGAGAAAAAAGGCGGTCCTCCTCCGAGTAGGACATCCATTCGTAAATTCAACGACTGGCAAGATGGGTGTGGGCTGATCGATTTTGGCTTTTATGGAACTCGGTTCACTTGGAGAGACCCTATTTGGCAAGATGGTAATAGGATCTTCAAGAGGCTAGACAGGGCCTTATGCAATCAGGAATGGAGACTCAGATTTCATGAAGCTTTTGTTGAGACTCTTCCTCGTATTAAGTCTGATCACTATCCCTTCCTCATAAGGTGTCAAGGCAACCAACAGAGACCTCAAAACAATCCTTTCTGTTTTGAGTTTATGTGGCAGCAGCATGATCAATTCAAGGATGTCCTGTCTAATAACTGGATTGAGGAAAATTCTTTGACGTCTACTATTAACAAATTTGTGGGCAATCTCAAGATTTGGAATCACAATGTGTTTGGCAACATATTTAGACAGAAGAAGAAAATTTTGAACAGAATTAAAGGCCTCCAACTCTCTCCCAGGTACGGTCATAGCACTTACCTTGATGAGCTTGAGATTGAGTTGAATAAGGAATTAAATAGCATTCTGGACAGAGAGCAGATGCTTTGGCTCCAAAAGTCCAGGAAAGTTTGGATGGTTCAGGGAGATCGCAATACCAGGTATTATCATATTAAGGCCTTGATTAGAAGGAGAAGAAATAAAATTTTAAAGCTTAGAAATCAAGACGGATCCTGGATGGAGGATCCTGATATGCTGTAAAACCATGTCTGCCGTTACTTTGAGGACCTTTTTAAAGAGGATGTCCCCAATCGAAATTGCATAATTTAATCAGATCACTTTTACCATGGTCTGAACAATATGGAGTATCATCATTTGGGCCTAAATGTCTCTGAGGAAGAGGTGGAGAAAGCTTTGTTCTCCATGGGATCTTTGAAAGCGCCTGGTGATGATGGATTACCTGCCGGATTTTACAAAGAAAATTGGGAAGTTGTGGGTAACAGTCTCAAAGCTTTTGTTAAGAAGATTTGGAGCATGCCTCAGAAAATTCATAGTGTCAATAACACTCTCGTGGCCCTCATACCCAAGGTGCAGCAACCTGAGTTTGTTTCCCAATTCCGCCCTATAGCCTTGTGCAATATCTTTTACAAGGTGATTACCAAGATTATTGCAAATAGAATCAAGCATATTCTAAATGCTAGGATCTCGCCTAACCAATCTAGCTTTGTCCCGGGCAGAAAGATTCAAGACAATATTATTGCGGTGCAAGAGATTGTGCACTGTATGAGAAAGTATAAGAACAAGAGAGATTATATGGCAGTGAAAATCGATCTGGAGAAGGCCTACGATCACCTCAGCTGGGACTTCATTGAGCAATGTCTTCATGACTTTTCCATTCCAAATTCCCTCATTGATATCATAATGCATTGTATCCGCTCTCCCTCTTTTCAGGTTTTATGGAATGGAGAACTAACTGAGAAGTTCTATCCTTCTTGTGGCATCAGACAAGGGGATCCCCTTTCCCCTTACATTTTCGTCATTTGTATTGATAGATTATCCCACATGATTGAAGACATGGTGGAGGATTGCAGATGGAAACCCTTTTCCTTTGGCAGGAACGGCCCAAAAGTATCTCATGTGATGTTCGCTGATGATCTCATGTTGTTTGCTGAGGCCTCAGTAGACCAAGTCAATAGAATTCAGGAATGCCTAACCAATTTTGGGATGGCTTTGGGTCAAAGAGTCAATGCTAGTAAGACCCAGATTTATTTCTCCAAAGGAGTGACTACCAAAATGAGAAAGGATATTACTCAGATGATGAATTTCCAAGAAATCAAAGAGACTGGAAGATATTTGGGGGCTTATCTTCTTGAAGGAAGAGGAACTATTAAGAGCTACAAGCACATTATTGATAGAGTCAAAGGGAAACTTCAGGGATGGAAGCAGAAGAGTCTCTCAATGGCTGGCAGAATCACTCTAGCCCAATCCTCTATTGCTCCGGTGGGAAATTTTGCCATGCAGCACAGCCGGATCCCTAAAGCTATATGTCTGGAGATTGAAAAGGTGCAGCGTGACTTCATCTGGGATTCGGATAACAACTCTAGGAGAGCTCATCTTGTTAGCTGGAAGACGATTTGTAAGGCCAAAGACGAGGGTGGATTGGGTTTTAGAAATTTGGAAATCATGAATTTAGCTTTTCTCTTAAAGGTTTGTTGGGAGTTTATTAACAATCCTAATTCTCTTTGGGCAACGATTTTATGGAGTAAATACTGTGCTGGTAATAGAGTTAATGCCAATAGAATTCCTCAGGATAGCTCAAGATTGTGGAAGGCTTTAGCCCACCTCTGGCACATCATTGATGATAGTACTTTGCATAGAATTGGCAATGGAGAAATCACACAATTTTGGAATGATAACTGGCTCCAGATTGAAGGAAATCTCCTAAACTACAAGCTTCCAATTGTTGATAGTTGGGATGATAACTCTTTAGTCAAAGATTTTTGCTGGGAAGATGGGGAATGGAACTCCCAGACTCTTAGAAGCTGTACCACTGAGGAAGTGGTCCTTAAAATTCTGGTGACTCCTGCTCCAAGATCTTCAGACCCCCCTAACACTCTTGCTTGGAAACACACTGCTGATGGGAGATTCTCAGTTAAGTCTACCTACAATTTTCTTACCCAGGACCACCCTTAATCGGAAGCTATTTGGAGGAAAATTTGGCGTTGGAAGGGACCCCAGAGGATTAAAATCTTTATGTGGCAGGTTGTTCATAGGAGACTGCTCACTAACGGCAAATGTCATTGTTGGTTCGGAAGCTCTCCCTACTGTCACCTTTGTAACAATCAAGTTAAGGATATTGCCCATGTCCTCAGAGATTGTCACGCGGCCAAAGAAATTTGGAAGAGGTTAGTGAATCATGCTAAGCTTTCACAGTTCTGGTCTAGCAAAAGCAATGAATGGATTGAGAAGGGCCTCTCAGAGAATTGGGGAATGTATTCTGATGTTAATTGGAGTACCGTCTTCCCTATTGCTTGCTGGAAATTGTGGGGATGGAGAAACTCAGAAGTTCATAACTCAGGCAATACCAGACCCCATAACGCTTACTCCTTGATTGGGATTTATGCCAGAGATGTCCACAAAGCCTTCAACCAAACTGGTCCAAGCACAGGACTAATTCACTACCAACAAATTAATGTCAGCTGGAAGCCTCCTCCCCAAAATTGGGTTAAAGTGAATACAGATAGTGCCTACAAAAGCAACAGTGACAAAGCAGGATGTGGAGGTGTGTTCAGAAACTCCCAAGGTGAATGAATCATGGGCTTCTCCAGAAACCTTGGATCGTGCTCTGCTTTCATAGCCGAGCTATGAGGCATCTACTTAGCCTTGGACATAGCCTGGACAATGGGTTTTAGGAGGGTTTGCTTGGAAAGTGATTCAAAATCTCTTGTTGACATTCTCAGTAGTTCGAAAGCGAAGAACAATGGTGGTATCATCCTCTACCACAGAATTTTTGATCTCCTCAATAGAGATTGGTCGGTTAAGATACAACATATCTATAGGGAGGCCAATAGATCAGCTGATTGGTTAGCAAACTATAGCTTTAACTTTGAAGAAACCACCCATATGTGGAACTCTCCCCCGTTAGGATTGATTGATCCCTTGAATGATGATGATCGAGGGGAGCCATGCCTCGTAGAGTCCGTCTTGTGTAGTTCTGTTATTTTTGGGCCTTTAGGCCCCTTTGTAAAACAAAAAAAAAAGGATAAATAAATTAAAAATTATTTTTGTCTATTTTTTATTATTTTAGAGATAATATTGATAGTTTATTCTATTATTAAACAAGTCAGAAATTTCCAAAGTAAAAATTATAAGTTTCGATAATATTTAATTGATCGACTATGTAAAAAATCGATAATATATAGAATTTGGAATTTACATACTCATATTGATGAGCTTAGACAAAAACTATTATCCATTCATCACAATCAAAACCAAACCACTCCTTCATTTCATTACAAATCCGGATCACACCAGAACCACCAGCACCAGGCACGTTACGCACGTAAACGTAACCATCATCTATTTATAAGTTTTTAGTTTATTTTCACGCCCAATCATTAATACTTTCATTCAGCCATCCCATGCATCGTTAAATTTAGTTAACTAAATCTAAACCACTTAATTTGCAGGTATCTGAAAATCGAAGAGAAACCACAACGAACAGTAAACTACCTTGGGTTTGTCGGGTTCGTGTATGCGTAGAGCGGACAAACCCTAACGATGCGGTGGTCCGCTGCCTACAACTATGCCCGGGCGAGCTCTGCCGCCTTGAACCCCGGAGTACGCGTCCAGTCGGTGGAAGAGTGCGTAAAGAACGTCATAGGCCCTGTCTACAACAATTTCCACCTTATGCCGGAGGAGATCCTCCGCTACACGGACAACAAGTTTGATGCCTCTATGGCTGCCATGCAGGCTGCTCCGGCTGCCGCAAGGGCCACCATTACTGACGCCATGAAAAACTTCTATGCCAGGTGTGAGCCATCCGCAAAGGAGCTGTACCAGAGGTACGAGCCAGTGGTAGAGCAATACGCAGTCTCAACCTGGCAACAGCTGAACTCGCTGCCGCAGTTCCCACGCTTGCTGGGCGCACTCGGCAGCATATTGCACAGATAAGTGCTAGGCCGTGGAGGATAGGGGTAGGGTTTTGCCATACCTGCCTTCGGAGAAAATAGCTAGGGTTTTCAGCGGTGGGAAAAAACCAAAATGCAAGAATAATGAATGAAGATGGCTGTGTTTTTTCCCTGCATTTTTGTGGTGATTTGGTGCGTGGGATATGAATGAATGAAATAGCTTCAAATTAATGAGAAAATAGTGAGTTTGGAGTTAACATAAATCATATTGTATTTTTTTTTAATTATACTTTTCTTTTCCCTTGGTTTGTGTAATTGTATTGCATTCCATGTTGACAGAAAAGAAATCCATTTTTATCTTCTGGTGGTTATTTACATGATACTATACATGCATTATTGACGCATGCACATGCACTAGTGCTGTAGTGCATTAATAAGGTGATGAAATATAATATATAGTAAAAGTGGTATAATGATGTGAGTATATAGAGAGATCAAAAGTGGTTTATAGAGACAAAGATGTTTGTGAGTAGAATAATGCTTCATCATTTGACATAAGCAATGGTACAGCCATAGTTCATTGGATTTTCTGGTTCATAGTTAGTAACACGTGAATGATTTCGCAGAATGTCAATGGCACGCTCCTTAATAGCACCAGTTCCCACCCCATGCACAACAAAAAGAACAGAGTATGGCCTGCATTCAGTGATTGCCATCTCAAGCCGCATGGAAGCTTCTTCCAATCGCATACCTCGCAGATCCACTGTATTCTTAGATGTCCGCACTACTGGACCATAAGAAGGTTCTATGTTGTTGCTGTTGCTCTCTGAATTTCCCCTCGATTCTCCATTCTGCGGATTCAACATAAGTACAAGATATGAAATTTATGCCAAAATGCAGAATAATTGAGAATTGTAAGATATAAACTACTTTACATACCTGTCTCACCCGGAGAGCAGAAGAACTCGTTACAACATTCTTTCCACTCGATGGAACAGCTCTGATGCTACTTTTCTTCACTCGGACTTTCACTTTGCCATACTGAACTAAGATTGTATCATCATCACCTGCTGATTCAGCTACTGTGGCTAATTTCCCTCCCAATCCCTTGACACGAACTTGCTCCCCAAGTTGTGGGGTATATGAAGCACGATCAGCTTCACTGGCGGGAAATGTATCTGCAGGTGTATGAGCTTTTACAATGGAGGCTATTGCAGATTCAGTCTCTCTAATAAGTGAGCTGAGTTGATCTCGATCTGAAATTTTGAGTTTCTTTTCAAACTTCTGTATCACAGTTTCGATCTGAGATCTTGCATCCATTAGCTCTTGTTGGACTAGCTGAGCTTCCTTTGCCATAAGTTCCTTCTCACGCTTATCAAGGTCCTCTGCTTCATGTTGGATCTTCACATTTATTTTAAAGGGTTTTATAAGAGATGGAGGCGAAGGAAGGAAATGAGTTACTCCAGAAATGATAGAAAAATTAAATGTTCATAGAATACAAGAGAAACCTTTCGCTAGACAATTTTTTCTGGCAATAAAGGCATTATATGAATCCTTTTGGATTGAAGAATGTGTAGACAGTGTACTTATATTGACAAAAATATTGAACAGTCAACACCTCTTGCTCGGTCATCTCCAAGGATTGGTCAGCCTAGTAAAGGTTAGAAGGCACTAAATGATGTGTTAATCAATTCAAAAATCAACATTCACATCATTGTACCCCTTATCTGATTAATTTGGTAAGTACTAATTTAAGATGAAAATTACAGATAAACCAAGACAAAGAACAATGTTGATTGCTGATTGATTATCTAAACAAGGCCATTCTCTTCCCTTAGGCCTGCAGTATTTTACTTCAGTCCTCTCTTTCTGTTTTCCAGGATTATAAGAGCTTTGAAAACTTCTATTATGAATTTATGATACTATGTGGAATAAGGAACATAAATTGGAATCAAGAAAACAAATAATGGATGCTGCCTTTTCCAGTGAAACATAAAGATTATACCTCGTAGTATGTGTTCAAAATTTCTGCATGAATGGATGCGGCCTTTTCAGCCTGAGTTTTTAATCGGTTTCTTTCCTCCTGTAACGATTGATAGAGCATCCCTCTCCTCTCTTGCTGCTGTTCTGGCTTTAACTTCTCTACCCACGTATGTGCACGATCAATTATATTTCTGTCAAAGCCAATTGACTGTGCTATGTTTAATGCATTAGAATCACCAGTAGATCCCCATAGGATCCTATATGTTGGTTGTAATGTTTCAAGTGAAAATTCCATTGCTGCATTGTCAAAACTGGGATCCTTGTCCTTCATTCTACTTAGATCAGCATAATGAGTAGTCACAACAGCCACATTAACACGTTCCTTCAGATATTGCAAGATACTGGTAGAAAGGGCTACACCTTCTGAAGGATCAGTTCCACTGCCAATTTCATCAAGAAGAACAAGTGATTGTTTTGAGGTCACTTCCAAAATCTTGCATATTCGAGAGATGTGCCCACTAAAAGTTGATAAATTTTGTTCAAGGGACTTCAATATGGAGAGGTAGGGAAAAAAAGGATCAGGCATGCCAATGAGACCATATCAAATTAAAGTCATTATGGGTCAAAGTCAAATTATAGTTCAGATATTACCTGATGATCTCCAATATCTGCCAGGATAACATCAAACCAAGGCAGTTTTGGACGGTTCTGAGCAGGCAAATGCATTCCAGCCTTTGACATAAGCGACATCAGGCCCAACGTTTTCATGGAAGCTGTTTTCCCTCCAGTGTTAGGTCCTGAGATGACCACCACTCTGGTTCCCTGTCTAATTTTAATGTCCACCGGAACAGGGAATTCTGACATACTTTTAGACGTCAGTGCTCCATTTCCATTACCCATATCAGCATCATTTACACATCCTATAGCAAGACTATCTGAAAAGCTTTTTAGAGAGGATTCCAGAAGTAATGGATGCCTTATACCATCAATATTTACTGTTAAATCATTGTCATCTTCAACAGAATCAAAGCCTTCAAAATTGCCAAAATTGAAAGTAGGACATACCCCATTCAGCCATTGAGCATAAGCTGCTCTTGCAAAAGCAAGATCAACTTCAAGAATCTTGTCCAATAAATCATTTATCTCATATTTTGAATTTGCAATTTCAGATGCAAACAAACTCAAAATTGCTCTTTCCTCAGTCTTCTCAGAGTTTGAAAGTCTAACTTCCATGTTATTAAGATCTATTGCATCTTTGGGTTCCATGAAGTATGTTGCTCCAGAACTGCTAACATTCAGAACTATACCATCTGGTAGCAAGTATCTATGGGAAGCTCTAATACCAACACACATTCTAGATCGACGCTGAGTAATTAATGGTCTGTCAATACCCCCAGACTGAAATATTCGATTAGATACTTCCCTCAACAAAGAATCCAAATTTTCTATGTTCCTCTTTCTTTCTGATCTAATTATCTCCAGCTCTTCACTTGCTCTATCAAGAATAACAGAAAGGTTAC
>JASCZI010060457.1:165431-181756 GCA_036250425.1 Stylosanthes scabra
CTCTAACACAGCTTCTCTTCTTCTTCACTTCCTTATGCGATTCAACTCAATGGCTTGCTTCAACAATCGAAGTGCCCTAAGGTGAAGGTAACACTGAGTGAGCACAATTGAAAAATTCTCTACGCAAACAACGTGAATATAACACCGAGCAGGGTGAGCGTGGGTGCGGTTTGGTTTGGTTCGATTTTGGATGAAAAGTCATCCAATTCAATGTCATATAATTTATGCGGTTCGATTTGGTTCAGTTTTTTTAAAAAGCTAACCAAACCAAACCAATATATCGGTTTGGTTTGGTTCGGTTAATTCGGTTTTTAATTTAATTAACCTGCTTGATGTAACACTGACGAGCTTGCCTTTTAGGGAAAAAAAAACATCCAATAAAATTGCCTCTTGCAACATCTCAACAATACAACAATACAACAGTCACATTAACTCAAAAATCTTACAAAATAAAATCACACAATAGAGGCAACAATATAACTCAAAATGCTCTTCATACAGAATTACAGAACAACAAAAGCAGGACAACAAAAGAAATAATTAATTAAAATGCACCATCCAAAATAGCCACTTCAACTGTGCAAGTACCTGAAATCAACTCAAGGGCATAAGCAAAACAATCTTACAAAATACAAACACCATCAGATTGCATATTACATAAAATTTAAAACCAGCCAAATGAGCTACAAGTTTAAATTTCAAGTTATACCAAACAACATAGGTTCAATCTGAATCATCACCAAAATCATCCTCAATGTTTTTTGGCTGCAACTTCTAAAAAACATTTTTTTTTTGATAATTAAGTTCAACAGAGACAATACAACAAAAACCAAGATCAAACATGTCTAGCAAGTCTAAGTAGTGCCTATCACAGATAGGATCAAACTAAACAACCAATAGAGACTCGAAAACCATGAAACTATCCCCTCCCACAAGAACCCATTCAATACCTTTCCCTTCCCCTTGATGCAGACCCGATACTCAATTCAGTTCCTCTGCTCTATGTCACTACGCCTCAGTTCCCAATCGTGTTGCCAGTGAATTTAATCACATCCTGCTTGACACCCTCCAAGTCAAAAGAGCCATTCCCAAATATAATTCTATTCCTCTGACACCCTAAACTTCTAAAAAACATGAAACAAACAAAAATTAGAATAACCAAAATTAATAAGGAACAATTATGAAAATTAATATGTAACAACATACCTATTTCCAACTTCTCCATGTTTGAATTAAATTATTTTTTATCATATTATCAATTAACAATATAACAATCGTACTCTGTGTAACCAACCTACTATCAAATTATTTTTATTAGATTATCAATTAACAATCTAGAACAAGCAACAATAATTTATGATTAACAAATTATCAAATTAGCATAATCAGTTAATCATTAATCAGAAGCAAAAATAATATCAAATTACTTTTATCAGTAATCTGAAGCAAACAAACAAAACCCTAAACAAGAAAACCCTAAAGTCCTAAATAGTTACCTGAGGTTCGATTTCAGAGTTCAGATGCGTTGCTTCCTTGCTAGGACGGCGACAGGACGGACTGAGAAGCCGATGGATGCGACGGCGTTGGCGCTGGCACTGGTGCGACGGTGCTAGCGATGGAAACGACACACCGCAACGGAACGGGCTGAGAAGGCAATGTGTTCGACGGTTCTGGCGCGGGTGCGACGACGCTGGCGACAGAAGCGACGGACGGCGTTGCTGGGACAGGGCGAGGAGCGACGGTGCTGGCACGGCTGGACGGAGAAGACTGAAGAGTTGTTGACGCCTGGACGGAGCTGAGAGGCCGAGAAGACTGGTTGACGGCGGTGGGGCGGAGAGAACTGGGAGAGCAGCGGGAGCGGCGCTGTGTTGAAGACTGAAGACTCGAAGAAGATGTGTGTGTTGAAGTGAGAGTGAGAGAGAAGTGAGTTAGTGAGGCTGTGAGATGTGTGGCGGTGAGTGTGTGTGTATCGATGTTAGGGTTATTAGTTTTGGGGCAAAAGGGGAATATAATGTTAAGGGAGGGGCTTATATGAAATTTAATAACTTAGCATTTACCGGTCCGGTCCGGTTCGGTTCAACCTTTGGGAACTAAAACCGAAACCGAACCGAACCGGTAAAAATGCAAAAAATTAGTTTTTTCGGTTTTCGGTTTGGCTCGGATCGGTTAATCACAATTTATGCAAGAAAGTTGGAAAAAGTTAAAAGCCTGTTGCTGCCCAGGATCGAACTGGGGACCTTTAGTGTGTAAGACTAACGTGATAACCACTACACCACAGCAACTTAATGTTAAATAATTAACACAAAATTATTAAATAATCATAATTTTATGGACATTGTACCTGCAATGAGAATTTCTTGGAAATTTCCTTTGTTAGCAGCTTATGTGAAGGCTTGTGGATATATGATATTGTGCAAGTAACACCTGCATTGATTTTTGTTTATACTCTCTCTAACATGATCTCAGTTGCAAGAGCTACCTTAAGGTCATTCCTTAAATTCTTTAATTCTATCATGGGAATGGTAGGGATGTCAATGATCATTTATGGTTTATGGGTGATCAAAGTTTGGATAGAAGAAAGAGAAGATGTACCACCAACTTTTGAATTTACGTTTGAGACATGGTAATCTCATTCATTACTTGAGACACATGCTATAATATTAACTTATATTAGAGCTTTTGATTTGAAGTAGTGGTGGTTTATGCTCCTATGCTTTCACTTTTTGTTGCAGGTATCCTTATACTTCAATTTGCACTGGTGTTTTCTTGTGTGTGGCAACATGTCTAGGACATATGGCAGCAGATAGCATGAATGGCTACTTTCTCTCAGGTGTATCCTTTTTCATTGCTTATGTCAAGAGTATACAGTAGCATGGAGCATATAAGAAAATTCACTCTCACATAATAAGGAATTTTTCAATTTTGTGACTATTATTATTTTATTCAACTTATTAAAGAAAAAAAGACTTTTTTTGATGTTCAACTAAGTGAGTGGAAGATTTAGCTTGCTGCATTTTACCATTACTTTCATGCTAAACAGAATTTTGAGATTAATGGCCTTAATTCAAAGCAAGTATATGGTGACCATGATCATAATTCTTCTGGTGGAGGGTGCAGTAACAGCTGACGTTCTCCTCAATTCTGATTGGGAGAAGGTACTCTCTCTCAATACTTATCATGGCAATAAACTTTCTTTTTCTTTTTCAATTTTTCTCAACTGCTAATGCACCTTTCAGGACTTTCCTGAGGACCCAACTGGAAAATTCAATGACTTCACAGAATTTGTGGAGTCAAATTTTGATATTTGCAAATGGATACTGCTAGTGATCGTCTCAGCGCAGGTGTATGACAAACTTCTCTAACATTGTGTTTATCTAACTTGTACAAATACATTTCATTTCATATTCTATGGTCCAAACCACACAGGTCCTATACTCCTATTAGAGCACTCTACAAAACCCAAGTTCTAAATATCTTTTGGTCTTTCCTTGCAGGGATTATCAACCATAATTGCAATGATTCTAAAAGTTCATGGTCCTGATCCTAACTATGACAGTGATTATGATTACTATACTAGGCTTCCCCTCCTTAACCATAATGCTCAGCCACCACTTTATGTTGTTCCTGACTTCTCTATGAATAACAACACAGGCTGGGATGAAGGTATCCGGTATTAACACTCCTGATTTTTTTTTATAGGAACTTTTTTTTTTTTCACAGATTATGATTTTCCTTTTTTAAAACTCTGGTAGACAAATATATGAAGAATACAGTGGCAACATTTCCAAGAGTGTGAGGTGAAGATGAGATATTAGTATAGTTATATAATAACTGATGAAGCAGAATCAGCAACTTGATTGGGCTGTGTAGCAGAGATACGGGATTTTATGGCATTTCATGCTGTTTATGCGAGTTATCAGTGTACCTTTCATTAATATACAGTGTTACAAACAAAGCATGTCTTACATTTTTATTTTATCAAAGATAATATACCCAGTAAGAGAAGCAAAATGATGAACTAGCGATAGTTTTATCCAAAATTTTACTGGGAAAAAAAGAACCATAAATCCACATCAAATAAAATGCAATGCAACATGGACAAAACACCTTTGACATTGTGTCAAAATACATACATTCAGTCGAAGATGAAAAAAGAAGTGTTACTGAGTACATACGAAATTGAAATTAAAATGAAAAGGAACAGAATATGCGAGAATCTCTTGTTAATAAGTAATTGGATTTGGATCTGTACAGGGATATACAAATGAGCTAAGCTACATACAATTTACCATCTTCATCTCAACTTCACCACCAACCCAAAACAACACAGGGCTGGATATTTCTGGTAGAAGTGGGAAGCAACCACTGCAACTCTCTATAGATATATAGATATAGATATTTATAATATATATAAACTAGATTTTGCAGAACCCAGGTCGGGCTCAGCTTTTGAGCACTAAAACTCCAACTGGAAGGGAATTAATATGATAGTATCCACCCGAAGACAACAGCATACATTAAAATCTGTCTGTTGTGGTCACACTTATCGCTTACCTTATGTGAGAGTCATAGGCCTCAAAAAAGGAGTCCAGAACAACCAAAGGCAACTTGTCTATGTACATATAAAGCCTTCTAAGATTCTCCCTTGTCACCGTTGCCATATCTACTATGTCCCTCCTGTCGGTGAATACCCAGAGATCGCCAGAGTTTACCCTCTTCAGACTGTCTCGGCAAAATGGGCATGATTGCGAGATTGTTCGCCTGCAAAAGAATACGCAATCCTTTAATCATCATGTAACTGATAGATATACATAAAGAGCACAATCCCAAAGGTACAAGACAACAGATAAAATTACAATAACCGGCTACTGCAGTACAATAAATGCAACCTGGAGATATGAAGTCCCCATTGGCGATATGCACAGGGGTACAGGGAAAAACTTGACCCAGACGCCAGCCTCACCTTGTTTGTTCAAAAGGCTGATTCTGCAACTCAAACCTGTGACCTGGAGATCACATGCCAAGTTGCCAACAACGCTTACTTTTATTGCAACTTGCAACATCACAAACAAGGTCCAGTGCCTTACTAGATACAACTTGCTAATAAGTTGTTCAGCATCACAGAGCTTAACTTGTTTGTTTACCTATCTAGTAAATAATCTACTAGCTGATGGACAATCAATCAAGCACAGGCTTATAATCATCAGGAACCTAGAGATGATAATGTTCCATTCTCGTATATCGCAGAGTATTTCCATACAAAAGCAGAAAGATAAATTTTATTTCAAGATACTAGTACACTACACAAAAAGTAGTAGCGCACTAACTAAATATATTTGATCAGGTTAAGATGTATGCACCTTCCTTGTATCAAAGAGCAATAGACTTTATTAAAAGGGCAAAAAGTTACTATCATCACAGTAGACAGTGTCAATTCTTTCACACATCCATGTTCTGTTTGTTTGATTTATTGATACTCATTCAAAAAGCAATAATGGTGTAATTCTGTCAAGTAGAAGCACTGGTCATTTTATGTGTAACAAACAAAACAGTTTATATGCATGGTGATTGGCAGTTGTCTCTATGACGAAATCAAACCAGTAATCGGGCATAGGATTCTAATAAGACCTGTACTCATGGCACAAGCCATTAACTTTACAAGGCTAAATGAACAAGCCCAGAACCTTGAGAACCCAGCCATGCCCAACGGAGGTAAATATGTTGTTAAAGAAACATAGGTAATTGAACATATCGAAGAAGGACGTAGACCATATATTCACATTCTGTTGTGTGTGTGTGTGTATTTTGTGGTGGAGGGATGGGGGGAGAGTACCATTCTCGGTAACATTTCAGGCACATGGCATGATTGCAGTTGGGCAACACAACTTTACTGTTCATTTCCATGCATATCCCACATTCATCTTCTCTTTCAACGTCTATGTCCGAAGACTGCCTATACTCCTCATCATCTCTTCTACGATACCTATCCATGCACACAGCCTTTTGTTTCTTGTCTTCTGTATCAGTGACCCCCTTTTGAAGTTGCAACAAAGAGGGATATATGACCGCTGCAGAAACCATAAACCAAGATATCAACAACCCCACACACATACACAAACAAAGATGCAAATTTGCAAGTTAACACTGCATTAATACCAGAGGTTGCAAGTTATTATACCATAGAATTCTCTAATACTTGCTTTCCTTTCCTGGGTAGACATGGTTGTTGTCCCATCCACATACACCTACATCATGATCCAAAGTCTTCACTACTCATGGTTCTCCATGTCCTTCATCAATCCAATATTACATCACAACCAAAAAGCAAAACACCTTACCTTGTAAATTAGGATTCTCAACAACCCCAGGGCTCCAGCAAGGTGACAATCAGTCCATTGCACCAAAAAAAGAAAGAGGTGTGCAGCTGGACTGTATGACATTCTCATCTGAAGGCATGCACCATCATACTCCCTCGGAAAATCTGAGGCCCTACACATACATACAAGAATTTTGCATCATGAAGCCATAACATCATGAAAAATGTTGATAATTTGGTATAACTAGGAAGAATTTCTGGCCAGAAGGAATTAACAGAGCTTCCACACCAATTAATGTATAGTTAAAAATTGGAATCCCTAAAAATCCACTGTTCAGAATTTGGACTAAATAAACCTTATGGGGAAATTTTACCAAACAGAAAGGCAACGTTCACAAATTGATAAGCTAAGGGGTTCAGAAGTGTTAAATTTTCCCAGAGCTGAGAAGGAGTTACATAGAGAACAGACAAAACGGAACATCAAGTGTAAATCAACACTGAAAGCTATAACTTTTAGCCATGATAACTCAGCAAGTTAAACAAACCCTAATTAGTAAGGAAGAGGGGAAAATTAAAAGAGGAAGCATGAGAAGACTCTTACTTTTCAACAAACAAAAAAAATGAACCTTGTAAAGGAAATGATCAGCGTCGAATTCGAAAAAAACAAAATTGATCCCAAAAAGTGGAAAATTGAAAATGAAGGTGAAGAGAGAGAAAGAGGAAGAAGAGGAAGAAACTAACAGAGTATTGGCGTGTTGAATATCAGCTTCAAGGAGCTTGAGGGAGTCCTTGAAGGGCTTTCTCATGGAATTAACGTACATGTCTGTGTCTGTGTGTGTTTGCCACTCTCACTGACAGTCACAGCCCCCAAAAACACAGAAACAAAAGAATCTGGGTGGAGTGAAGAGCCAAGAAGAAGAGAAAGAAGAAGAAGAAGAAGAATAGGGATTGGGTTAAGTATTGTGTGTGAGGGAAGAGAGAGAGAGAGTTGTTGGGGATTCGTGTTGCTTCGATGCTGTTCTTGAAAGCCAAGACGGTGAACTTGCCGGGACACGTGTACGTCCCAACAATAACAATTAACATTATGTAAAAATAATTAGCTAACTAAGTGCATTAATTAAGATTCCTAAATCCTATTGGATAGGATAACATATTTTATGAAAAATTAAATTGTTATGATTTTTAATGGAATTATAAAATTTTTTTATATATGTATCTAATAACAATATAACATATTAAATCAAAAAATAATTATTTAATTTTTATATGTATTGTGAAAAAGAACTAATTAGGTAATCTAAAAAAATTCTTATTATTTGAACAAATTTAATTTTAGTCCTTCTTTGATTTTTTTTCAAAAAAAATTAAGGTTGATAGTCAGGTACAGTCAACATTATATAAAGTTGCTTATAAAAATTGTTGAATAAATTAAAATATTTAATCAAATTAACATCTAGTGAAATATCAATTTTATATGAAGTTAATTCATATATGAGAGTGTTTATCCAAAATTAATTAATAATAAAATGCATGAATGGGCAAGTGGAGGGCGTATGACGTGACGGGATGAGTAAATGACGCCCTTATCCACTTTACTTTACTCTAATTCTTTGTTCTATGTAGACTACGAAATTTTCTTAAAATGTTCTCAAATACTATACCATATAAAGTATTTTTAAAATTCTAATAATTATCTAAGGTATTAAGAAGAAACTATTAATTTGAGATATATATTGTTTCTATATGATGGTGCAATGGGTGCATAAATGAGACGATGCAGTTGCAACAACAATCAGATCTACCGTCCTTTCCTTTCTCTGATAGCAAGCAATTAAGATTTATCATTCATGATAGAGAAGAGGCACCTCTTCGTTATTTTCCGATCTCTTGCTTTACTTCAATATATGATAGCGGTACAGAGTACTTTATATTTGAATGATTGTACACCATAATTTCTTTTTTTTTATTTTAAAAAAAGTCAAATAAATGTAAAGAAACTAGTTATATATAATGCAGTACTTATGGTAGGTAGTACATAAATATAAGCAGAATTAACTAGCTTTCGTGTTCTTAGAAAAAAAAATGAACAGATTGTGAGTGGAGGATGAGATGAAGTGGAGAGGAGAAAATATCTTGGGTGGTGAGGGTTGATAGGGACAAGTGAAGGGTTGATAAGGACAAGTGAAAACAACAGGTCCATTATAAATGAATTTGGTGGTTCCATGCCGCCACATAATATATAACCAACAAGCGGTGTCATCGTATCATATAAAAGTGTTCGGGATCAGAATATCAAAGAATATCAAATGTTTAGGTAGATCTTGAATTTATTTTAATAATAAAATATTTTTTATTAAAATTAACGATTTTATAATTAGAATAATGAAAAATTTGATATCTCAAAATACTTAAACATCTTTTTATATTATATCATATGGAAAATTTTTTAAATATTTCAGAAATATTACTACTTCAATATCTCTAAGTGTTTAGTTTAATTATAAAATATATGTATATAATATATAAATAAATTCTATAATTTTTTATTTCCGGAACTTTTAAGAATGTTTTTTTGGTATTGAAATTCTAGGACAAACTCTCAAATATTTCGGCTGTCTTTTTTGTTTTTGATTTTCTTAAGGAATTGCAACGTTACAAAAAGAATTGCTAGATCTTTGGATTGGGCCGCATATTATGATAAATTTTTCAGAGCTATGAAAGTGTTTAGGTAAGAAACTAAAAATACAAATTTGGGTTGGGTTAAACTAGTTTTTGGAGGCACAAAAATTTTTTGGTTCAAGTTGTTGTATCCTACTATCCTCTGTTTTGCAATAATTACACCAAGATTTAACCAACTTGGGTTAGTCTAGTGGTCAGCTCATTAGTCCGCTTAACTAAGTGTTGGAGGTTCGAATCCCGTCTTGTGCATACAGCAATCCATTGACAAGCGGCAAACCCTTAAATAGAGCTCAAATCCGGAGTGAATTAGTCATCGACCTGTCGAGTTGGAAAATACTATGGGCAACAAAAAAATACACCAGGATTTCAAATTTAGCTAAAACCAATTGGTAGATGTAATCCTTAATGTGTTGTGAGTTTGATAATACCTAAGTACGGTGCAGTAGATTTCATATGAAATTACTTATTAAAAATTTTAAAGCTAGACACCAAAAATAAAAAAAGTTAACTATTAACATTGTCTCCGAATTTCAAATTCCCAAATAAAAAATCTCATAAATTTTAAAAACGATAAATAATTACTAGAATAACACTTAAATTTGGGATACAATTATATCATCACGGTAGAACTTACTTTAAAATTAAATTGTTAGTTAATATTTTATTA
Source organism: Stylosanthes scabra (assembly GCA_036250425.1). Classification (NCBI taxonomy): domain Eukaryota; kingdom Viridiplantae; phylum Streptophyta; class Magnoliopsida; order Fabales; family Fabaceae; genus Stylosanthes; species Stylosanthes scabra. The sequence continues at coordinate 175,094 of JASCZI010060457.1, forward strand.
TACATGCAGCTCTTTGTTATTATATTATGCAATCTAAATTTAATTTATAAATATCAGCATACATAATCACCATGATCTGTTAGAAAATACATTTGTTCCAACACTTATCCTATGCATATTATAGTTTGCAAATGGCAGTGCCCTAAGCATGTCCTTCGATGTCATAACTAATAAAATGAACTATATGTTTGTTAAGAGATCTAAACTAGTGTAGTACTTAGTGAACCATCTATATTATCAGAAAAATCGTGATGAAGAGTTGTTACACCATGTACAAGGGAAAAAAGAAGGGGGGAAAAGTTGTTACTTTAATCAACAAAAGCAAGAACCTATCACTTTCACAAAATGCAACCTTGAGTATATTGTGGTTTGATGGAGGGGCTAGAGTTGTTGGCCCTTGCTGGAATAGAATCTAAGCCTAGAGGCATCAGAGTCACCATTGGACGACATGGCTGATCTAGGTAGGCACCTATTGATGATACAAAACATGATCTTTGAAGTGCAGCAGACTAATGTTCCAGAAAGATTAAAATGGCACTAACAACCACTTCGATCAAACCAAAACATTAATCCATATTCACGAAAATCTGCAATGGTTCAATCAATATAGGTAAGAATGTTATCCAAATTCAGCGGAGGAGAGACCCTAGGTCATTACAAGACATATATCTGATTGAACATACAACTGTATCTGCCAAGGAAACATACTCAGGTTGTAGAACTAACCTCTAAATCAGGGAGAGGTTCATAAGATTTCATCTCCTTAGAGTCGAACACTGTAATGCCCGAAATTCTCTGAATTCCAGTTTTAGTAGCTATGAGATTCTGCATAAACCATGATTTCTAAACCATTAAACACCTAAGTATGTCATTGTAATGAAGAATAGATTGTAAATCCTTTCTTGCCCCCATTTAGTGTATAGTCAACTACTTTTGTTTTTGCCACATTACAATCCAAAAAACCTAAGTTATTGAATGAGTGGAAAAATATCAAAGGTGCAACTGGTGATTTGTACAAAATATGTAGTACTGGTAGTGATCATCATAAGCTAAGAGTTAACGGAAAAAAATGGATTTCGTAAAAAATGAAGAAAAGCTGAAAGTGAAGATAATAAAATATTTTTTTTATAGTAAAGTGGGTTAAAATGTGACTAAATTGTTCAGTAATATGATTTCAAACACTACACCCCACAAATATAAGCAAAATTATTTAAATTCATACCAGTTGGAACTCTGTGGATCCTAAAGCCGCAACCTGTGGTACAAACTGTAGATAGACCCAAAGCCATAAGGTCAGACTTAGTGGAACATTAGCGATTCTATGATACATTTCAATCATTTTACTAAGCATATAGCAACATCTAAACTCCAAACATAAGATGATACACCATACTTACATATAAGCACCATGTATCACGGATAAATATCGGGATGATAGTGGCAATCAAAGGCACAGGTGAAAGCAGACAAAATGCTTACCATTGATTGAAGGCCATTAATCATAACAACTCTCTCTACATATGATTCATTTTCGGATAAGCTAACTTCAAACGGGCCCAGCTCTCTATCTATTTGGTTTGTAAGGCTCAATTTTAGCTGCAACATACAAACATTCAACCTCAGCTTCCCTCTTTTCGGGGGAAAAAATTTACAATAAAAGTACGACATGGTAATTGGTCAGAAGTGGTTATCCATATTCACCAATACCTGCTCAATAAGAGAAAAACTACCAATGCCCTAAAGAAACCTACATAATTTAAGCTGCAGTTTTCTGTTTATATAACGAGTAGCATAATGAGGAGCACCAATGGACTACAAATTACCACAAATGGTCTTTGAAGGTTAATGATAGATGGAACCTCCACAACTTGCAACTCAATCTCCTTCTTTGTTGTTGGCTGCAAAGAAAGAATTCCAAAGAGTAAGACATCTGTCTGAACTATGTAGTTACTACATGTGTGAGGAAAACTTCTGGTACATGGAATCAAGGAGAGAAAAGATTAAAGAATGATCATAATTTACAAAATTGAAGGCATGCCCATGAATGACCCCTCATACTTTATAGTTACATGAATTAATGAACACAAAGAAAATGCACTTACAGTCCCCAATATCTGCTGGGTCTGGAGGCGACCGGGTTCCCCCAAATTTGTTCTCCATGTTATCTGGAGCTTACCAAGAACATTACTTCCCTCAACCTTTGACTGAGCAGAACTGCCTGTTGATGATTTTAATTGATAGAGATAGTTGTAAATTCCTCCACCAGATCTAATCAATATCGGTGGTTTGAATGTCTCTCTGAAAGTTCAATTTACCTCATAATCAATAATCAATATAATACTGATCAACCAAAGAATAAAAATGGAAAATATTTTTACCCTAGATGAGCCTAAAAGTATTAGTGAAAATATTAGACAAATTTTGTGCTTATTGAATTATGGAAAGCTTCATGCAAAGCAGTATGCATAGCACTGACCTTATAAGACTTTCTCTCTTAGAATGGTGCCCATCACCTTTAAGTATTGTTGAAGTATAACTCTGTGCAGGTTCAAAATCTACTTGGTCCATGAAAAGGTTTGACTTTGTATGGTTTTCAATACAAGCTTCCAAAAAGGTAGTTTCCTGACATCCATCAAGGACATAATTTGATGCACAAGTTTAGGTAGGGGTGGACACTTCAATTTACTGAGCTGACATATTTCCATGAAGTCTTCATTTGAAGATCAAAACATGGCATAGAACATTATAAGACCATTTACATGCATAGAAGTAATATAAAATGAAATTTATTCAACTAATGCAATCATTTTGATTTGGCCAGGTTCAGTGAAATAAGATCAGCATTTTATCAAGGGAAAGACAATCACTTACAATTGAATAGAAAATTCAAATCATCAACATACCTTGATAACACGGACCTGCAAAAAGATTTCCAACAAATACAGCAGAACAATCAGTAAGCATTAAATGACATGATTTCATTCATACACACGGAACGAGATTAATACCTTTGTCCTCACAGAAAGTGGGTTAGCAACAATGAACTTGAAGAATTGGGGAAGGTATTTCCGTTCACCATCCCCGTCATTGTACAATGCAGTGCAGACCAGCCTAACAAGAGAGCACAATCAAATCAATGAACAGAAGTCACAAAGCAAACACATTCTGAAACAAGGAAAGTTTATAGGGGAATTGCAACACACGTATGAGGTCCAAGCTCCTTGACATCATGTTCAACTATAAAATCATAACGGCCACCGGCACGTATCGTTTCAACCGGCGATTTTGAGGTGTCTAAAAGAAGTATCCTCTGTCTCTCTGTCTGAATCTCAGCCTGCAAGTCACAAAAACGTTTCGAACAACTTCTCTAAACTAAATCTTCAATCGAATAAAGAATAGATTACAAGAGTGCAATGAGGATTGAGGAAGAACCTTGATAATAACTTCACGGACTTCAAAAGTGGAGCTGTTGTTAATACTGATGTAGCTGCAGAATGTCTCTCCTAAGTAAATGGCACTGCAGGCAGCGATGAAATTTCAGAGGTTTCAACGTGACATTGAATAGAGAAAATTTAGAGAGAGAGTACCCGAAGGACTGAGGGAGGACGAGGAGGGCGGAGAGGCCCATGGCGTCAGAGGAATGGTGGAGGAGGAAGCGGTGGCGGTAGTTGGGGTCGGGGGAAGGGGAAGAGGTGGTAGGGGAGAGAAGAGGGGGGAGGGAAGAGGCGGCGAGGGGATCGTCGAAGATGTCCTCGCCGACGAAGAGGTCGGAGGGGTGGAGACGGAGGGGAGGGTCGACGTTGAAGGAAGGGCGGCATAACCTCATGACGCGAAACGCCAGGGAGTGAGATCCACCGCCAGTTTGACTCATCTCGATTATTCTGTTTTCTGTTATCGCTTCAATTATTCAATTCAAATGCTGAATGCTGAATGCTGCTGCTCCTCACTTGTCTCTTCTCTTCTTCAACTGCAGACTGAAGCTTTTCCAAATCAGATCACAAACTCACTCCACCACTCTTCTCTTCCTCTGCTATTTTCCTTCTTTTTTTTTTTGGGTAGACTGCTATTTTTCTTATATGGGCCAACAACAACAATAATAAGATACTTTAATCTTAACATGTATACATTTGTCCAAAAAAAAAAAACTTATGCTCATTTGAGCTCGTTACAAGATTAATTACCATGCAATGCAAACCATAATTAAAAATAATCTGAGGCCAAATTAAACCTTCTCATTTTCATCATTTATTTGGCATTTTTCCTTTTCTTTTTCTTTTATCTTGTATTATGCTTGGATGCGTATTTCTCTACCTGATAATTTTACCTTCAACTATGCTAAAAACTACTACTTTGGTGATCAAATGGGGATTAATAAATGAGTAATCATTCAAAATTAATTAAAATAATTATCAAAAAAATAAAAAGTATTCATAAAAAAATTATACACTCACCTTAATCTTCTCATTCTCTTCCCTTTAAAGTTTTGGTTAGTCACCATTCATCCTAAGCCATTGGCTCCATAGACTTTTATTTTTTTTCCCTTTCGTAATCAATCAATTTTGGAACTGTACTAAAAACACGCAAAAACCAACAATAATATTACATATAAATCTCAGGTAAAATTTAGAGTGCAAAAAAACTAAGTCACCAAAAAACTGCTACTTCTAAATTCTAATGTTGCGCAAAATAAGTAAATAATCTCAACAAAAAAAAAAAAAGTAGAACTTTCTGGTGAAGACAAAAAGGTGCCAAGCTAATATATAATTTACATGGTTTCTGTTAGGCAAATTGACAAAATTATCCCAGTGCACAAGCCACTGATGTATTATAGTATTAGTACATACAAGTCAAGAATGTAACAGAACCTCAGGGCTCAAGCAGAGGTTTCTCCTGAATGAATTTAATTTGAATTGCTGAAACCTATCAGAGAGAACAATAGGACAGCCACTCAAACCCAAGAAAGTTAAGTTAGAACTCCAAAAAACAGCTACAAAATCTACAACTCTCCTGTACAATTCATCCACAATACTCTCCAGAGTGAACTCAAGTTCTAATACAACGATAAGGAAGCCATCTCTATACAACTCGAACCCATGTTCCACCACACATTGGGCAGCCATACACCCAGCGGCTGATCCACCAAACCTCCTTGTCATTGTTACTGGGAGGGCTAGGAGCTCCTGGGGAAGCAAACGCAGAGGTCTGACGCAGACATCTTATGCACTGCACCACACATGTAAACAAAATCATGCAACAGAAAATGCGGAATACAATACAACAAGGAGATTAAGCATGCATAATTTCTGAATGTTCATCACTTGGCTATTGGAAAATTTTCTCCTATCTATTGCAAGGTTATACAAAGGAATTACAGAGAATCAATTTTGAAAGTTAAATCCTGCCTTGTATTATAATGTCAAGAGATGTATCACCAGAGATTTAAAAAGTAAGGCCAAAAAGTCCTGCGTTTTCTACTTTCTACCAGGTATCTGTGAATGGTTTCTAGCATCAGCTGAAATTACTATGTTTAGAATCTTGCAAAAATTATACAAGCATTGCACATTTAAAGAATTTACAAAATAGATCACTGCATTTGCATGAAAATTTGATGATACAACAAATAATTTAGAATTCCGGAGATGTAAGAGTTAATAATTATTGGTAAAACTCAACTGAGAAATAAATAATAATTCTTTTCTAACCTTGTACCATATTCCTTCGAGGCCAGCCTTCCATGTTGTGGTAACAACATCTCGTCGGGATCCCATTATGCCAAGATAAGCTCCCAAGCCCACAGAAGTGTTCAACCCAAAGGCAGCATCTCTTTCGGACATCCTGCGCTTCCTTGGCCATAACTGCTGAGCTCCATAGTATACATCACATTGTTCTGATGAACTGAAATCAAGCGGGTCACAAGTAACTAGTTTCGGTGCTTCGTTTCCAAAATCCACATCCTCTGGATCAGATGTAGGTACACCAAACATATTCCGTCTGTGCCACTCTTCTGCTGGAGGGTGAAGTTCTAGTTCACGAAGTAGAAGACCAGCAGCATCGGCACCTCTGGGACGAGGCATATTCTGCGTATAACATGTTGGGCAGGGTAATTCAGAGAAGATTTATCCAACAAAACAAATCATGAGATACCGAAACAGAGAAATAACATGTCCAACAAAAATAACTACACAGACATTGAAAGCTTAAAATTTGGAACATAAATATCAATGAAAGCCATGATCTAATAAATCACATGATATCATTAAGATATTAAGCATTTTCTGTGCACGGGAATCATCACGCAAAAGAAGATAATGGGCACATTTTCGAGGGCCACTTAATTAACTTGAATATCATCAATGCAAAATCATTAATTAAACAGCATGGCAAACTTGAAGCAATATCATGAAATACTAATTACAATCAGTAATCATGAAATATTGGTTACCTATACTTTTCCTTAATCTAATTGTCTCCCCAGAAATGGTAAATTTCAAAGAATAGGAAGAGCACAAGATTACCTGCATATGTGGGCCAAGAGATGCTTCCACAACCTCTGGCAATACAGTGTAGTTCCCATCAATATAATGCAGTCGAACCTGAATGTTGCTGCTCCCCACCTGGGAAACTGGTAAAGGGTGTTGCAACCCAGCTGTCCGGCGACATAGA